>JABEEO010000487.1:0-61625 GCA_013364945.1 Fusarium tupiense | reverse complement strand
TCGTCGTTCAGTTGCATCATCCAAGTCTTTACCCACCGCAACACGGACGAAGTACGGGGAGGTAAAAATATTTCCACTGGCGCTTGTCCGTTTTCATCCACAACTCGTTGTGCTTTTTCCATCCAGGGACAAAATCAGGAATGGGCATTCCAAAAGGTATTCATTTGCGGGGATATTCGACGATGCGTGGGCATTGGCGAGCGTGGGGGGCACAGCAGAGATGTTGTTCGGAGCTTACCATGATGTGAGACCACATTTGGCATGGTTCAGTGTTGGGACATCTGATGATGGGCCGCAAGACAATGCGCTTGAAGGAAAAAGGATATCGGGAAGAGATGAAAGAGGGGAGGGGGTCTTGGAGAGTGATGGGTTGGCAGCTGGCTTCTGTTTGGAAGGCAGTCAGCTTGAGGCCACAACATTCACTGGATCGGTCGACATACCGAAGATTGCTCAACTCCTCAACGAGAGGGAGATCCGGCGCTTTCCCTTTAGATAAGTGGTCGAGAGCTCGCGTGCAGGAGAGGGGGAATAATGATGATGAGTGTACAGCGAACTGCTGGCTTGGTGGAAGAACAGAGGGTAAGAAATGAAGAGAGGGAGGTTCCGTTCGATGATCAAAAGATGAGAAGGAGTTTGGTGCGGGGAAGAAGGCAGTGTACCGAGCGGTTAGGGCTTTCCTAGGAAGAAAAACAAGCTGGAAGGCTGCCAGTGGCACTGGGCAGGATGTTGCCAGGCCGCACCATGCCCCTTTTGGATCAGGGATCAGGAGTTGGCCGGTCAGCCTTGGTTTCCAGGCATCTTGATTCAGCACACGCTGAGAAAAGAGATGCATACTTGGCGTGGGAGTTACAGGGGGAATTGCTCTGGCAGAGCGTCAAAGAACTGGCTAACAGCACAGCCATGAGATTCTAGGCAAGCTAAAGCAACCAGCCGTGATCCCACAACGAGGTATACTCTACGACACAGCCCGAGACTGTGCACGAGACTTCAGTCAAGCGTACGTACTTACAAGGAATTTGGACTGTGAATGGAGAGAGCGTACTGGCGTATTCCTACATAGATGCTGACGATCTGTCAAACTCCAACCGGTGAAGCCCCCCTGCTTGTTCACCTCCCTCGAAACGACGACAAGCACTGAGATAAGACCCTTCCCCAGATAGCATCAAAATAATTAAACGCAGAAGGACACTCACGGCATTCTTCTTCAGCCAATTACACGAAGTGCATGTTGAACAAGCCAGCGCTAGCAACAATTTCGTCACGCTCCTTGACTCTTTGTCCACCCTGATACAGTGAGAGAAACGAGTTCGTTGCTCGGTCTCAAACTCCCCCGTTGAGAGTTCTGCGACCGGCCACGATGATCGTCAAGTCATGGAAGTCATGGGAGACATGGAAGACAGCCAACCCGCACATTGTGTGTGAATTATGGGCATGGTGGGCATGGAGAGAACTCCGTGCTGCAGCAGCAAGACACTGGCAGAATTCTCTCCAAGCTGCAACATGACACGCAACACCAACCACTGAAGGAATCATGCACATTATAGTTAATAACGGGACACGACCAAACTTGAAGACTCACTGTGATCTGTAATGGCCCCGCTTGGGAGCACGTTCGACCACACTCGATGTCGCTGTGTATGCCCCTTGCCGACGACCGATTTCCATAAGTTTGAAGTTTGACAATAAGCATCTCAGGCATTGCTCCTCAAGACATTATGGGATTTGGTATTAGCCTAATTACAAGCGAGCACAAGTCAAGGGGATGAAAATGAGAGTCGACGTTTGCATCCTGCCCTTACTCCGACATGGATCTCTGCGAACTGTGCAACTTTGAAAGAATACGGCAACCCCTTTTAATACCAGCTTTTCGTCCTGGCGCTAAATTCATTTTCTAATTCTTGAAGATAGACATTGGATCTCAGATTGGAGCGCCTAGTAACTTGTGCTGTCAAGGAGAAAAGTTGCACTGACTCACCGAGCCGGCGAACTTGTCCAATAAGCCTGATACCTACGGAGTACACCTGAACATTACTGTGCGTATTGACAAACTTGTATCATATGGTATGTAAATCCTGCTATCGACGATGTATTAATGACAGTGTCCCTCGAATGTCTGTGCACTGTCATTGGAACAGTATCCTAACATTGAATGGACCATGATTCAGTCGACTTCAAAAAAATGACCCATAGTTTTGTATTCCAGACCCATAACTGCTGTCAATCTCTACCTGTGGGGCAGTGGCACCTATAGCTTATTCCACTGTTGTTGTTTACCTACACAAACCACTGCCAGATGATAGGTCCCAAGTCTTTTTCTTCCTCCTTCAAGCTGCGGGCTGTTTTCTTCCTGCTCACGATCAACGATTTCTTCCTCCAACAGCACAAACCGACACACTCGTCAAGATGTCGGAGGACTCAAACATGAAGCCCTGCGCCCTACTGTTCGTCGCCTTCCTCTACTCTCATATAGGAGTTCGATGCTAACATCTCTTTAGTTTCGGTGACGCTGGCACCATGATCGCTGCCACTCCTAGCCTTGGCCTTCGTACCAAAATCAAGACTGAGGTCGGAACGGTCGTTCCACCAAGTGCAGATCCATATTTCGGATTTCACCTGACTGTGCGTCGTGATCGTAGACAACTCGTCAGCGAAGGTGAGGGAAAGGGCGTATGTTTTGCATGTAAGGGAGACACCTGAGGAACCACTGATACAGCACATCTGACACTTGACTCTAGACGACCCCTCCCTCGACAAGCCTATCTTGGCAGACTATCGCATCGCGGTCAAGTTCCCCCGCGGCGGTGTCTCCTGTGAATATCTCCCAGTTCCTGAAGCTGTCCAAGCCAAATTTCCTACCGTCCAAAATTGGCAAGGTTTTACCTACCTTGTCGTGCGCCTTCAATCTCCCTGGATTGTGATTCAAGGTTATCAGCAGGAGTATTATAACTCCACCGACCCCAAGCTTGAGCAGTGGGTTCAACATGATAAAGAAATCAACCGTGTCTCGCTTCTGGATGTGCTCCACCAACACAATTTCTACTTCGTTGTGGATATGGATATCGGCTCGTGCAGAGAGGTCATGAGAGACGAGGGCCTTCCTCCCAGATTCACGTATGGCTACCCCAAGCAGCCAACTAATGTTGAGGAGATGGAGGACCTCGTCGACGAGAACCAAGGTGGCGCATTTGCGCCTTGCTACGCGTGAGTATATCCGTTTCACATCGAGCACCGCTTTTGCTGATAAACATGGTAGTTTCGATAGCGACGCGGCTCAAGTAACCGCTATAAACCAGAGCGTGATCCAGGACACGCTTTGGGTGCACCGGGAGGCTGAAATGGTATGTATTACAGCATATGTGGATGTCAACAGGGGCTAACACAACGATAGATTGCCGAAGAATGCTTCCAAGCATACTTCATCGCACCTCCTGGACGGGTTCCTGAAGGCACCGGCCTTTACCTTGTGGTGTCGGTACCTAAGGAATGGAGAGAACGTCACGAGCTCGCGTGGCGACGTTTGATCATGAGTAAACCTCTACTCAAAGTAGAGATCCATGATATTGTTGGACCCGAAGACTCTGAGCCCGCGCTATGGTAGGTCAAATGACGAAAGTATGTGAAACACAAATTGACGACATCGCTTAATAGGGTAGGCAAGATCCTGGAGCGGAGTGATTCCTTTCCTGACCTTGACTCACATCTGATTGGAGACAACGAGGTGGTCCTACGAGTTCGCGCCGCTGCCGATCCCAAGGTTCGCATCTACAACTATAACGACCGCGAGACCGCCAACGAAGCTCTTGCACAAGGAGCACAGAACTAGAACTCTGTGTCCTTAGTATTTGATTCGGGGATAGGAGAGGTCATGAGAAAGGTCAAAGGCATGCGAGCGTTTAGGCCCAATGCTCCGCCAACGAACCCAAGGGCTTGGGGCGTAGCCCTGGACGCCGCAGGTGTGATCCTTGCGCCGGATCTGCTTGACGAAGACCAAATGGAAACGTGGACTGATGTTCTTTTCCAGATGAGAACGCACCGTGCCGTACTTCGTGGTGCGGGCTTCTATGAAGCGTTCAGAACGATGCAAGACCGGAGGATGGGTTGGTTGCCTGGGATGTGTTATACCTGGCACGATGATCACTACCTCATACAGTGCATTCTTGAAGAAGCGAAGGACATTGACCGGAATCGCTTCCGGGAGTATATGAGACATCGTGCGTTCAACATTGGCATCGTCATCGGCGTGAGTTCTTCACTTCTAGTAACGTCCACTGCAGGTTGATATTAATGAATCTCCTTAGGAACCGAGATCCGGAAAGACCAGGATGGGAGCTGCTGCAGCTTTCTGCATGGCGGCCAAACTCGGGCAAATCTTGTGTTCTGGTCCATCGCATGCGGCGATTGACCTCTTTGCCAGTCGCCTCGACACCAGAAGCCGTGCTGTAGCGGCGCGGTACAATACCATCCTACCCACGGGCCACCCTGGTAGACGCCGCCATCATCTGGTGATACGCATGTACGCTCAGGGCGATGAACTGTTGGCGATCAAACAACTTTTGAACAACCCCCAGGCTGTTGACTGGGCGCAGAACATGGGCGAGTTCTATCGAGGAACCCACTGGAAGTTGCACCTCTCTTTGGCCTACTGGACCTTGGCTATCTTACGGTCGAGTGCTGTACCAGTCCTCGACGCCAATTGCAAGCCACGCCTACGCACTGTGCAAAATTACCTTGACAACCAAGCAGAATTCTTACCACTCCGCCAGGTAAAGTCCCATTACTCTTAATGAAACAATGTTGAGATCGTACTAACAGAGCCAGGTCGCGCGTGGAGCCATCAGCTGGGCTCAATACACAGCCACGCCGAATAAAATTCCGATCCTTGAGAAAGTTATGGACATAGTCATGCGAGAGGCCGACTTCCTCTGCGTCCATCCAACAGATGCTGAGATCTCGCCGGTTCCTAGTTGGAGAAGTCATTTTGCCCGAGGTCTCGTAGTTGATGACGCGGGCAGCAGTGAGTAAAGTGCACCATACAAGATGCCGAGCTAGCTAACCAGCGTGCAAAGTGAATCGAGCCGACTTTTACGGTCTCTGGGGGAACGCACTCCTTCCCGTCTTTCTTGTTGGTGATCCCGATGAGAAGCCTGTGGTTCTCACGACCGACGAGACCGACAGTGACGGCAATCTGTACAATCGATTTGCAGCAGATGGTGCCGTTTCGCCACTGAAATATCTCATGGCAACTGGCATCCCCGTATTCCGTTTGTAGGAGTGTACGCGGTGCTACCTCAATGCTTGAGTGGTGGGCTTTGTGGTGTAGTGGACAAATATGGGCAACGTCTAGGATGGTATTAGGAGGCAGGATTTGTTGAAGCATGAAATGACGCTGTTTATTCACAACATGTATGATGCGAGGAACAGATTCCAACGCGGTAGTCTGTTCATACTGCTTGCACATTGTGGGCTTCTTTAATCATGCAACTGAGTAAATACGAGTCCTGGTTGTTACGAATGCTTCCAACACAATTAATGAAGCATGTGAATGTAAATTATGGAATTTCTGGATTCTAGATTTCTTCATAAATCTTGATCCAACCGTAAACCCGGGTCCAATCACCCTTCGTACATTTTCCAATCAATTCCTCAAGTTGCGCGTCGTCGAATAAGCCGCCGTGCACAATGCGCTCATAGACCAATGATCGCCGCACGTGAAAGCCAATCGCCGCACTAATCGTCAAAAACACCAAAAAAGGCGCCGATCAGTGAAGAATCTAGATTCATCCATCTCACAAATGACGAGCCCCAACCGTTTCTGGGTGCGACACACCAATATCTTATCTTCGGGGCAAACCGTCCGAGCGGCAACGCCTGAACCTTGGTTAGTGGCACATCCACAGTGAGAATGCATGTCATTGTGCTGCGGGGTCTAGGCTGAGGGTGGCATCGTTTGCAGCGGATGGTATGCCACTGGTCGGTTTGTGGCGCCCTGTAGAGGGTGTGAGTCGTTATCAATTGACATCAGATATCTTTCACCGACTTTGTTATCTTACTCTGGGGTCACGTCATTGTGTTCGTTGAGATGATGTAAAAACATCACCGCGTCTGCTTTTGGAGTTCTTCCATCTCGCGTCGACTCTCGCAAGCTCAGCAACATGTCGCTACCTACGAGCTCACCGTTTAATCCTGACGGCGAACGTCGAGGAAGACGACATTCTATCTTTGCTGATTTTATCCCAGATGATTTGACATTCCCGCCCCCATTCATCGACCCAGCTCCAAATGTGGAGGAGATTCTCAACCGTGATATTGACGAGTGCTCCTCTGGAGATGAGCACCGTGATGAAGAAGCCATCGAAGATCCACGATACGTAAATGAAACAGACGTCCAGTTAGCCTTTCATCCAACAGGCATCGCCTTCGGACAAGGCTTCTCAACCGTTCCTCCATCAAGCATCGACATCCCGCCCCCAAACCCCCACGACTTCGAGCAATCACTCCGCGCCGAAGTCTCCCTCCTCCGCGACAACGATATCATTCCACCGAGACATCCCCCAACAGGATGGAAGACCACGAAGCTCGGCCGTCTGTATCGGCACCTGTTTAGTACGCGTGTGCACGATCATGACAAGCCGCTCTTCGCATCGGAAGATTCGGGCGAGACAACGCCGCTGTTGAGAGAGAGAATCGTGAGGTTTGATGGGATCCCGCCGACGCCGGGGCCGGATGAGGTTCATAAGCGTTGGGAGGAGGCGCTGGCGTCGCATAAGATTGACACGACGTGGCAGCGTGAGACCAAGACGTTGATTCAATATGCGCTGCCTCTTATTGTCACTTTTCTCTTGCAGTAAGTATCGCGACGTTACAAGCGCTTCATGACACTGACTGATTACAGTTACTCCGTCACTGTCGCTTCAGTCCTGACAGTCGGTCGTCTTGGAATGGAAGAGCTCGCCGCTGTCAACTGTAAGTATTTAGCATCCTTCTCAATCTGATACACATGCTAACGTCTTCAGTGGCCACGATGACTGCCTCGATCACTTACTACGTCCCGGTTCAAGGCTTAGCAACGTGTCTCGACACCCTGTGCGCACAGGCCTATGGCTCCGGTCACAAACATCTCGTCGGCCTTCAGGCGCAGAGAATGACCTGGCTTCTTTGGTTAATCATGATTCCTATCGCTGTCGTCTGGTGGTTTTCTGAACCTATCCTCGCCGCAGCCGTTGGCCCTGGCCGCACAACACAATTAGCCGCGTTATACATGCGTATCCTCATAGCGGGCATGCCAGGTGTCAGCGCTTTTGAGAGCGCAAAAAGGTTTGTTCAAAGTCAGGGTCTGTTTCATGCTACAACTTATACGCTTTTTGTTGGAGCGCCGTTGAGCTTCTTACAAAATTGGCTATTTGTGTTCAAGTTTGGGTGGGGCTTTCCTGGTGCCGCCATCGCGATGGCTGTTACTCATGACCTGCTCCCTATCCTTCTCATTCTGTACGTGCGGCTTTTCGAAGGCTATGAATGCTGGAAGGGCTTCAGCCGCAAGGCGTTCACAAACTGGGGTGAGTCAAGTTCGAGTTCGCGAGACATCCTTACTGACTTCCCAAGGACCGATGATCAAGTTGGCGTTGCCGGGAATGATCATGATCGAAGCCCAGTTCTCCGTACTAGAGATTCTCACCATCGCCGCGGGACGGTTTGGTACAGCGCAACTAGCAGCTCAAGGGGTCTTGGTGACTGTCACGTCGATGTCTTTCAATATTCCCTTCCCGTTGGCTATCGCTACCTCGACTCGAGTTGCAAACCTTATTGGGGCTGATTTGAGCAAGGCCGCGCGGGTAACAGCCAAAGTGGTGAGTCCAGTCTCATTCCGGCCACTGTGCAAACTGACTGACTGACCTGGTAGGCTATCTTCGCTGCGCTCATCGTTGGGAGCATCAACTTAACAATCTTCACGACCCTCCGAAGACAAATCCCCGCCGTGTTCACGGAAGACCAGCAAGTCATCGACATCGCATCCAGCGTCATACTCGTCTGTGCCGTCATGCAAATCTTTGACGCGTTAGCAGCCGTCTCTCATGGCCTTCTTCGTGGCATCGGACGCCAGTCCATTGGATCCTACGCCAATCTCTTCGCTTACTACGTTGTCGCGTTACCAATCGCCCTCGGCACCAGTTTCGGACTGGGATGGGGGCTAGCTGGGCTTTGGGTTGGCTTGACAGCGGGACTCGCGGTGTAAGTTTTACGACGTGTTGCAGTGAACCATCGCTAACTGAATACAGTGTGTCTGGTCTAGAGGCAATGTATCTGTACTTTACAGACTGGGAGGAAGCTGTGAAGCAGGCTGAGGCAAGAATGAGAACCGAGACGAATAGAAGACGATCTTCGCTGTCGGGCCTGTCACAGGAGAGAAACTAAGGGGGGAAACTAAAATTAATGTGGTCATCTAATCCGTTGTTCCATTTGTACATCTTTTTAGCGGCGCGCGGGCCTTTGTATTATGTACCGTTTTTGTAGCTTCGCAGTGAAGCGTATGGGCATCAGATTGAGCAAAACAGCAAGCAAGCGGTATCTTTTTTAGTCCTATTAGCAATTCAATTACTCCTTTTCTCTCAAAAACCGTTGTATTTGTGCACAGTCCACGACGTTAGAGATCTCATTAAGCGACGGGTGAGAGATCGCGATGGCGTAAAGCTTGCTTGGTGTTGTGGAGATCTTGGCCTGGTCCAATTTTGCTTGGCCTGACCCTTAATGCATTAGTGAATGCCAGAGCGTCTGTCAATCAATAACTCAAATCGAATTAAACAACTAGTCACCATTCTTGGTCAATTCCTTATCTTGAGCTACCAAAACATCTCAGGTAAAATGGGCGTCTCAATGCAGCTAGTCTTCTTGTCACGCCTGTTTTGGGGTTGCACGCAAGCGGAGTCAATGATGTCAGACGAATGACGTATGCCGATCTCTCTCAACTCAGGGTCTGTCTCCCTTGATATTTTGCTATTATTGTGTTACGTTACCCCTCCGTCATCCAAGATCTTCAGGGTTCAAACTTCCAAGATTATCATTATTCCCAATGGCCACCCAAACTGTCAACCCCCCGACCGTTGATGGTTACCGTGATTCAGACGATGAGTTCAGCTCTGACGATCAAGAGTTTCACGTTGATGAGCGCTCTGGACGGTCTTGGCCAACCAAGATTCTTCATAATGTTATCCAGCCTATTAAGCCAAAACTGGTAGAGATTGGAAAGGTTTCATCTGCTGATCCTACGCGATGCAAGCCTTCGAGGGGAGCGAGGAAGAGATGTGATGTTCAAGAGAACAAGGTTGAGGGAATTTGGACCTATGATATGACTCCGAAGACTTCTGATGGAGAAAAGAGGTCCTACGCTAGGAGGATATTGTATTTTGCGGGAGGCGGATGGCAAGCCCCTCCAAGTGGTAAGTTGGCCGTTTCATTACCAGGAAGCCTACTGACGTTTGCAGGCCAGCATTGGACTTTCTGCGCAGAGATGACAAACCGCCTGCAGGATACTAGACTTACACTGGTCTCGTATCCCCTAGCACCCAAAGATCCTGTTCAAGACGCGTTCCCAGCCATCTGCAAGACCTATAATGTCTTGTTGAAGCAATCATCTGACCTTGGAGAGAGGGTGATCGTTGCAGGAGATAGCTCAGGAGGCAACATCGCCCTATGTCTGGTGACTTGGACAATGAGAGACCAGGATGTACAAGCTGTTCGACCTCCGTCTGCAATCCTCGCAATCACTGCGACTACCGATCTACGTCACAATCATCCCGACATCAAAGAGGTGGACAAGTTTGATCCTATTCTGAGCGAGTCCTCTATCAATGAAACCGCCGGTGCGTGGGCTCCCGGTCACTCAGACGTAAGTCAACAAAACGATACAAACGGCAGAGGCACAAACAGGAATGAAACACTCGACTGGTCCGCCAATGATCCCCGAGTCTCACCCATCCATGCCGACCTGGGTGTCTGCGTCAGGAACCACGTCAAGATCAATGGTATAACAGCTTCACATGATGTTCTTGGGCCAGAGGCTGTTGAGTTTAGAGAGAGGTGTAGAAAGGAGGGCGTTGATGGAGAGTGGTTGTCTTGGGGGGATCAGATGCATTGCTTTCCGTTGGCGTACAAGTATGGGTTGAAGGAGAGTAAGGAGGGACTTGAATGGATCATTGATGTTTTGAAGAAATGTTGAGAGATACCCTGTATACGATTAGGATAGAAAAAAATGGAGTTGGTAGTGACTTAAAATTGTGCGTCAATGATCAAGTGTCCGTATTGTCAGTACTCATCCTGAAGGTTAGAGGGCCCAAACATGGTCGAGCCTGCCAGACTGGTGGCTGGCCGAGGAACTACGCATTGCACAGAGAGTTGGACTACTGGTAAAAGAGGACCTAAATCAGAATGGCGGAAAGAGTCCCTGGCCTCTTGATACGAAATCTGACAGCAAAGGCGCCATTAGATACTCACATCCCAGAATGACAGTCATATTCGGAGCAAACCTTTGACACCTCTGTTTAATTTGCGCTGTTGGCTATCTCATATTGCATCACGCCAAGATTCGTCCCGGTAGGAGTACTGCCACTGCTATCCCATACAGTGTAGTGCCTGAACAAGAGACAGGACCATTTGATTCATTGAGCAGTTAGGCACCAATTCAGTGAACACCAGTGTAAGATTTCCCACTGGTATTTCAAAAATGACCAGTTTGGATGAACATAAATGCCGTTTGGCATCCACCATGTTCGTCTTCCTTATCTCAAACCTGCAACTCTCCTCTATTCACACAATTCCCTGAACACTCTTCATCACCACTCTACACCAAAAGAGCAAACACCACATCGCCTGAACAACCCCAATATGCCTGGTAGGGACCCTGGAATATCTTATGACTCTTCCCCAGACATCAGACAAATGCCTGGTGTCCTGTGCCCTAGATGCACTACGACTGAGAAGGAAGTTTGGGTCATTCCTGGCCACTCCTGTCCCTGTTGCGGCAACGTAGTAAGTGTATGAGACTTTTTGAGCTCTTCCAAGATGCTGACGTTATATGTAGATCCGTGTCTCTAAGAACTCGACTGTTTCGACTTTTAATATGGTCGAGCGATAGATCATATGCCGTTGTCAATCGACCTCCGATCCTGGCGATTAGATGCATGATTGGACCTGAGGGAATACTCTGGAGTTGTTGGGCCATGCGATAGTCCTGGTGCCAAAACAGAATTCATTTTGGGAGCAGGATTCGAACCCGCGAGCAAAAAACGAAGAGTGGCCGAGGGAGGAAGGTTTTTTAGGAGCGGATTTTAGGTTCTATAGTTTCATAGGTAGATACCACTCGACCACTCTTCGCTGAAGGGTACAATGTGACTTTGGTATATAACCTTTCCCCAGGGCGTGTCCTTTTGGCAGCAGCGCTCGTACGTCTTGCAACCGTGCAACTGTCACCCAGTGACCAGCCTCTTGGTTAAAACTTGCTGCCAGCAGACGGACCACAGACTTTGGACTCTCGCTTAGTACTACCTCCAAGTGACTAAGCTTCATAGAGCTCTTCATGATGGCGCTACGGAGGGGGGCCCTCTTCAATCTTGTTAACTCTTCTGCCGCTTGTTTTGTTGCCAGGCTCACTCACATCTTCGGTCTCTTCCATTTTGTATTGTTGCCAGACCACAGACGCCGAAGTATAGGCTCTTCGATATCTCTCGTCCATGCATACGGAGCCTGTAGAGTATAGCTTGTCAGTCCCTCAAAAATGTCAGTCGCGCCGATATCATTCTTCTCACAGGACAGCATCTCCACCGACGCGTTCATTTCCACGCAACTGCTAACCTCCAACAACCCATATTACCCGAGTCCCAGATTCATTGAATTATACTAACTTGTGATATCAATAGTTTTCAATGGCGCCAATCGCCTCAATCGCCGCGAAACGTTGCACAGGGATGAAATGGCGACATTGAGAGCACGCAATTCGCCCCGCGTCTGAGAGCATATTCTCACCACGATAACGAACTCGACAGGCATTTTTGCCCAAAATAAGTAATTCTCGATATCGCTATTGGCCCAGTAGAGTTATTTGATTGGTTCCGAAATTCCATTGCATGAAATTCAAGAACACGAAACTACAGATCTGCAGATGTCTACAGAGGCGAGCTGAGAACTCGAACCGCTAACAATCAGAGAACAGATGAGCGAAAAGAGCGGGTTTTCTAGCATCTCCAATATATAAAATCGAAGACGAATTTTTTACCTGGTCTCGGTATCTAGATCTGAAGTTCCCCGAAGTCGGTCGTCGCATCAAAGTGTTGTCAAATCATGCAATACGCCAAGCAAGCACTATCTCTCAATGTGCACATGGCACCCACGTCTAGTGTCACCCAGCCCGATAAAGAACGCATCTAGCCTCTCGAGATCCCAATTTTCGGATCCTTGCTTGCGTTCGCATATGCTTTAAAGCCCCTGGCCCATCGCTCCAACTATCCTGCATGATCCTTCATCTGCACATCAATCACAATGTCTGTCGCCAAACAAAAGAAGTGGTATCATATCCAGTGGTACTCTGACACAGATACCCCGGAAGAACGCAAGTTTATTATTAAGCTTGATCTTCTTATTGTCCCGTATGCTGTGATAGCTTATTGGGTGAAGTACATTGACCAGTCCAACCTGAGTATGTCTATGTCCTCTTCATTCCAGCATCTTGACTAACAATCTGAAGATAATGCATACGTTGCGGGCCTCAAAGAGGACCTGGGATTCAAAGGCAATGAACTTGTTCAACTACAAACCTTCTACATTATTGGCGCCGTCGTTGGCCAGATCCCCTTCTTCTTCCTCCTCACCTACGTCCCCATTCACTGGTTAATCCCTGGCTTGGATGTCTGCTGGGGAATCTTCACACTTCTTCAATACCGAGTCAATAGCTTTGCCGAACTGGCAGCTTACAGGTTCCTCGTCGGATGGTTTGAAGCAGCTTTCTTCCCAACTATGCATTACCTCTTTGGTTCCTGGTACAGAGGCAACGAGATTGCTCGCCGTGGCGGCATATTCTACGTCGGTTTGTCTCTCGGGACACTTACTGCCGGCCTCATTCAGGCTGGTGCTTCAGCTCGCCTCGATGGTGTGAATGGATTGGAGGGTTGGCGCTGGATGTATATCATCTGTGCGCTGATCACCATTCCGGTTGGTATTGCAGGATACTTTGTCATCCCAGGAACGCCTGATCAGCCGAATCGTCGCGTTTTGAACCAGCACGACATTGATGTTGGTGAGCAGCGACTCAAACGAGCGGGTCACAGCAGCCATGGAAAGATGAAGCTAGGACATCTGAAGAAGGTCGTCCTGTCACCACAATTCTGGGGTATCATTCTTGTCGATGTTTTATTCTGGAACGCTGGAACTCACAGTAGCTCTGGCTCTTTTCTCTTGTGGATTAAAAGCCTGAATCGCTATTCGAAGGCCAAGGTTAACGAGTTGGGTACCATCGCACCAGCCTTGGGCATTTTTTACACCCTCTTTGTTTGCTTTGCGTCAGATCTTGTGCTAGGACCGGCGTGGGCTATCACTGTCTCGACTGTCTGGAACGCCCTTGGACTTATCATCCTCACCATCTGGAACGTTCCAGAATCAGCCCTTTGGTTCGCATATTCGACCATTTACGCGTCAGTGGCGCTGTCAAGTGTTCTTCACGGCTGGATAAATACTCAACTTCGAGCATCTCCAGCTGAGCGATCTTTCACGCTTGTCTTGATCAATGCCATCTCTCAGTCGACGACAGCTTGGACCCCTTTGCTTGTTTTCCCGACTGTCGAAGGACCTCGTTTCCCTAAGGGTTACCCATTTGCGCTAGGATGCGCCATTGGCCTGCTCATTACGACGCATGCCCTTCACCTATGGCTGAAGCACCGAGAGTAAGTAGATATGACATGATCCCTGGCATGAAACACTAGCTAACAATCGACAGTCCTCAAGCTGAAGCCCCTACTCAGTTTTTGTCCGAAGAAACGGGTGATATCTCTTCCGATACTGGATCCAAATCCGCTAACTCTAAAACTGCATCTGTCAACTAAATACTTACGTGGTTGTTTGAGGGGCTATCGTCTTGGAGAGGGCATGTTTCGCATTTTGGACATAAATGTCTCAATGGAAATGAGATGCCGGGAGTGAAAGAACGCGTTCTAGGGTGGATATGGTCATAGAAAAGAATAATAAAGTTCTTGATAAAATGAGAAAATATTAGTAGTACTCTACTCAAGGACATTTTGTTATTTTACTTGCCAAATGCTGTGATTCGGCTGATTTAACGCTCCTACACCGGGTAGGCAATACTGTAGCTGGGATGCTTACCCATGACTCTGATGATCGCCCTGCTGCACCCCCAAAACAGGGACTAAGAGCCCACTAACGATATTGGGGAAGCCGCTGAGACCCCTGTACACGATCAACTACCGGTACAAACACCGATCGCTGGTTCTTCGAGAGGAAAGGGCAATCTTGGTGAGAGGTAGATGCTCGTCGCGCTTCATACTTACCTTACTCACCGGTGAGAGATCCCGCATTTTTCGGATGGATTGTTGCCCGTCGGCTTTTGATACCGAAGTACCTTTGCCTCACTTAGCGGATTTATTCCCGAAACCTTGATCCGCGTCCGGCTGAGGGTTGTTAGGAAGAATGGCGTCTCGCGACCACGGTAACAAGAAAGTTGAATCATGGTGTTTAGCTTGCACGTATGGTTGAACATTGCCCATGATACCTCATTTGGCAACTCCGCACCTCTCCTTCCGCCGTTCTGGCCAGGCAAACCGCGTGGTGAACATGCCGCGGAATTATCCCCAGCCATCAGCAAAGATTTGATCGGCCAAGCAAGCTGAATTCTTGGTTGCTCCAATACAAGCTCCACGCTTTTACCTATTCCTAGCTGATTCAAGAAATGATGTCATAGCGGCATTGCCCGGCACATCGGCAAACAATTTTCTCTTAGAGACATCCAGCGAAAAGACTCCACTGATCATCCCTCTGCTGACACTCACTTAACCTGGAGACCCCAACTTTGAGTAAAGCCGGTGGTAAAGCGGACACTCCGCAGGTGTATGCACGTATCTTAATTGCAACAACAGATCACACGACAGATGCGAAAATGACTCGATGTCAAGACTTTGAGGTTCCAACGTAACATGAAAAGCATCGGAGCCGCATGCCGATGTTTGTTTAAACTGCTGCCTGTCACTGAAAGATCCCTGTCACGAGAATAAAACGTGGGAATTACCACTCAACTCCAGGAAATCTCCGCTTAGACCCAGTTAAATCTCAGAATGAGGGCTGTTGATTGGAGCGCATAAACGAAACACGGGGGAGTCTACATCGTCTCCACCACCTCCAATTCTTAACCTGGGGCAACTGTTGTCGATGACTCTGCTCTTTGAGATGTAATGGTAGGAAGTTCATTGAAGACCTGTCATTGCGGAGGAAAAGATCACGATTCAATTCATATATGGAGAAGACAGGATGAGATAAAATTTGTTTGGCTTAATGGGGAAGCAGGAAGAGTGATCTGCCTCGTATCTTGTATTGTGCTGAGATCATCACCAAGTTTTGATCGAGCCTCACGGAAACAACTTGACCAACGGCCGTGTTTCCGCTCCTCGCCCAAAGTAACCACGCTAATTAAAACGCTCTGATAATGAGCAAATACGGTTATCCGATGTGGATCTCACGTCTCATCCTCCACACAACCAGGTCACTTGCAGTAAGTATAAATGCAACACCTGCCCACGACATCATCGTCAAATTCTCAACATCCAAGCTCAATGCCAAATAGCAACCATGGAGCGCCTTCCAGGTTTCAACCTCGCGAATCATTTTGAGAAGCGTCAGCTTCTCATCGCCATTAATTGTGTCGCTGCTCTGTCGATCTTCTTCTTTGGGTATGACCTCATCATCTTCCCCAACTTCAATGGTTCGGTCTTTTCGCTAACGACTTCAGATATGACCAGGGAATGATGGGCGGCGTCAACAACTCTAAACACTATATCGACCTGATGGGCTTTGGCTACGTTGACGAGAAGACCGGTGAACCAGTCATCACCGACAGTCTCCTCCAAGGCGGCATCGTGTCAGTCTACTACCTCGGAACTCTCTTTGGCTGTCTGTTTGGAGGCTGGGTAGGAGACAAGGTTGGCCGTATCAAGACTATCGCTATTGGTGCGGCATGGGCTATTGTTGGTGCAGCGCTGCAATGCTCAGCTCAAAACCACGACTGGATGATCTGCTCGCGCGCAGTCAACGGCATAGGTAATGCACCTCTACCAAGATGGACGTCCAATCTCTACAGGGTTACTGACAGACGGGTCTAGGAACCGGCATTCTCAACGCCATCGTACCAGTATGGGCTACCGAGACAGCTGAACATACCTCCAGAGGCCAATTCATCGCAATCGAGTTCACCCTCAATATCTTCGGTGTGGTGGTGGCCTACTGGTTGGAGTTTGGCCTCTCGTACATTGACAATAATAACTCCGAGTTCGGGTGGCGTTTTCCCATCGCGTTCCAGATCCTGCCTCTCCTTGTCCTGCTGGGATGCGTCTGGTTCTTCCCCGAGTCGCCTCGCTGGCTTGTCAAAGTTGGTCGTGACGATGAAGCTCAGTATATTCTTCGTCGTCTGCGTGGGTCAAGTGAAGCGGATCTTTCGCGCGCTCATGCTGAGTACACCGATATCAAGAACATCGTTCAGCTTGAGAACAAGGAGTCTTCCAAGAACTCTTATCTACACATGTTTTTCGGTATTGGATCAGGTGAACTTCATACTGGTCGCCGCGTTCAGCTGGTCATCTGGGTAAGTCCACAGGCTACTATCACCTGGCGTGACTAACAGGCCCAGCTCCAAATCATGCAAGAATGGGTCGGCATCGCCGGCGTGACAGTGTACGCCCCTACAATTTTCAGGATAGCTGGGTTTGACACACGTAAATCCCAATGGATCAGTGGTCTCAACAACATCTTCTACATGTTTGCCACGCTCATCTGCGTGTATACACTCGATCGCATCGGCAGAAGATGGACTCTTTACTGGGGTGCTGTAGGTCAAGGAATAGCCATGTTTCTCGCCTCTGGATTCTCCAAACTTGGTCAAGAGGCGCGAAATGCCGGTGATCTCGACAAAGCTAGCTCGTACGGTGCAGCAGCAGCTTCCTTCGTGTTCATCTTTACTTCCGTCTTCGGAGCTACCTGGTTAACAGTTCCTTGGCTCTACCCTGCTGAGATCTTCCCACTGCAAGTTCGAGCGAAGGGAAACGCTTTCGGTGTTTTTGGGTGGTCTATTGGCAACGGATGGTTGACTCTTTTATGTCCAGTCATGTTTTCAGCCATTGGCGAAAACACGCTTCACATCTTTGGGGCCTGCAATATCATCGCAATTCCCATGGTTTGGGCATTTTATCCCGAGAGTAACCAGCGCACGCTCGAAGAGATGGATCTTCTTTTTGCGGCTGATACACCTTGGGTTTGGGACGCTGAGAAGAAGTTCAAGGAGTTGAAGGAGAATCAGCCTGGACTTGTTACTGCTTCTGCTCATAACAGGGATGTTATGGATGTTGAGCCTGGCGTTAAGGCTGGTTCTGGAGATGAGGTGAACATGAGTGCATGAAGAATTGATTGATGCCTAAAGCTTATGACGCCTCTACGAAGCATATCAAGCCAACACACTAAGTGCATGAAGAATGTTTGGCAGATTACTCTAGCTAGGTCCTGTTAGCCAAACTTCTTATTGCAATTGATGCCATCACTACACGCCATTTGTAAGAGAGCACTCTAGACTGACTAAATAAAGTCGTCAGGACAATGTCAATAGATGTTCGACGAATGATGGAACTGACAAAGTTTTCTCTTCATTCTCAAATTCATAAGCGCTACTCTGGAATGCCATTTCAACCAATTAGGTTCAGCCCCGTTGGCTCAGTGGTAAAGCGTAT
Source organism: Fusarium tupiense (assembly GCA_013364945.1). Taxonomy (NCBI): domain Eukaryota; kingdom Fungi; phylum Ascomycota; class Sordariomycetes; order Hypocreales; family Nectriaceae; genus Fusarium; species Fusarium tupiense. The sequence continues at coordinate 43,647 of JABEEO010000487.1, read as the reverse complement.
CACTAGTACCCTCACGAAATGATAAGATCACTGGTTCGATTCCAGTACGGGGCAATTGGTTTTCCTTTTGCATGTATACCTAATAATATTCTTTTTTCATTGTCGTGGGTTTTCGGTGGTGCTGGAACAGCTGCTCTTTTGCCTTACTTACTTCTATCTCTTAATATTACTCCATTTCCCCCTTGGAGTAGGGATGTAAATTTGCCTGTATCTTCTACCTCAACCCTCCTATAGCATACACTTACATCTCTCATCAACTCAGCGTCTACCCTTCAGGCGGTGGCTTAAACTGCATCAGATCAATCCCAAAACTCGTGCCCGGCCCCTTCATGTACTTGATCGCTCGACACCACTCCAGTTCCCTCTTCATACCCCGTCCCGCAAAGTATCCCAGTAGAGTGGTTTGAGCATTACATGTAATTTGCGGACCGAATGTACCATTTTCACTCCGATAGCAATACTCAATACTTTGACAAAGCATACGCGCAATACGGTCAGCGTCTGCTTGATTCGGCGAGCTTTTCTCTTTGTAGCCATTGAGGGATTCGCCAGGAGATGATGAGGTATCCGAGCCCCCAAGTTTTCCACGGAGAAGTAGGATGGTTTCAAGGATGTCCAACATGATGCTGGAGCCGAGGATCCATGGACTAGCTGCCTCCACAGAAGAGAAGATTAGAGCGAACGGGAATAGCTTATCTGGATATCCATCGTCTGCTGGATTACTCGCCCTAGAGGGGACAGTCCAGAATAGCGGCGTTTGGTTGCGTGCCGCGATATTGCGATGTACAAGGGCTCGCCAGTCCTCAAGAAGACGGAACTTTTCAGTCAGCAGATTGACATATCTAAGTACTTTCTCACGATCTTTCTCGTTGCTCAAAGCCAAAGTGTGAGCTTCCGCCATGACTGAAGGTATATTGATGCTCATGTCAAGCATTGCACCGAAGGACTCTGGGGCAGCCCACGGGCCAATATGCTTTCGCCAAAGACTGGGTTCAAGGTTCAGAGGCTTCTTCTGCGATAGGGCTTGGATGACCTGTGATAGTTAGCATATACTCCGGGGTCGCTCAGAGAAGTGGTCCTACACAGATCACGCAAAGACGTCGACACAAGTCATTCCAGCTTGAAGTGTTCTTGTCAGGTACAACTCGGTGCCGGAGAATCTCAGATACACCTTGGGCATGGGCGTTCCAGCTTGTGCTTGCGTGGAAGAGGAACAGCTGGTGAAGGTCAGTGAGACTCTGCCACATGCCAAGTATCTTTTACTTACCTCACACGTGGACAGGATTACAATAGCGGCAAGACTCTCGTCATTGTTACCAATGCACGGACAATCAAGAACATGGATGACCTTGGACAGTGCATGGTTGTAAAGCTCAATGGCCTCGTCATAAGAAACGCCCACTTCACCAGACAGCCTGATCTGGATCGCAACAAATGCAACAAGTGAGTGGTCCAAAGCCTCACTAGGACCTTCCATATTACACACAGCCTTCAACCATGATGACGGGGTTGAACTGTGATCCCCCTCACTCGTCGTATATCGTCCTTGCGGAAAGTAAATGGTGACTGCGATTGAAAGCGCTTGGGACCGAAAGGTCGGTACATCGTATCTTTCTTTCGAGTTTATTTGAGAACGCATACGCTGTAGCAAGCTCAACCAGTTGGTTTGCTGCTGAGACTGTATGACTGAGAGAGCGGAAACGTTGGGCTGTGTCGGAGTCCGATGGACCCATAGGGTTGGTTGATTACGGACACCGCGACAGATAATACCGGCCTTAGTGCAACGCTGACACCGAGGCGACGTCAGGTCGCACTGAAAACTCTTAGTAATGAATAATTGTCGAAAAGGAAGTGAGTCAGACCTTGACGCGACGGCGTTTGCAATCAGCGCATGCTTTGGATCTGGATACACCAACCATGCTTACGAAGAACTAAACAAAGACCATGATCCCAAAGTATTTGGTTGAGGGATGTGCTAGGCCATATGTAGTACCATACCTCGAGAGCCTCGACAGGGATATCTCTTACAGAAATTGCGTATAACGTGGTTCGAAGGGAATGTTTAAGGAACTGGAAGGCAACGCAGTGAAGAGATGTCAGCTCGCGTTTTAGCGGGTACCCAAGGGTTAGAAGCCGAGAAGCTAAACTGCATTCGGCATCATCCTTTGACATAACCGACAGGGATCAAAGCTTAGCGTTGAGGCCGAACACTCTACGATGAAGCTATCCCGTATTCGGAACCATCTCGCGAGAATTGGCCAAGGGTCGAATTTGTAAGATAACGAGCATGATGTAGATCATTGAGGATTGAAACAGCTATATAATATCCAATCTTTGACATGTAGACTACTTCTCACACTAAGCCGCTGTTCTCTCACCTCAGAACACCTCACATTTGGCATCCAGCCTCCAAAACGCAGCAATGGCCGCATCAGAACCAAGCCGTCATCAATCCCTCTCTTCCCCCGCCTCTGACGACGATCGCCCTTCCCAAATCGAGCCATATAGCGAAAAAGCCCCCTCCCAGCAAGAAGGGACTTCAGCACCAGATTTCGGCCCTCCGCCTGATGGGGGGTTTCAAGCTTGGCTAGTTGTTACCGGAGGCTTTTTCGCTGTGTTTGCTAGTTTCGGGTGGATTAATTGTACGTGACTGTCATCTCATTGAGAGTAGAGGGGAAGCTAACAAAGGATTAGGTATCGGCATATTCCAAGATTACTATGAACAGAATCAACTCAAAGCGTACTCTTCTAGCGATGTAGCATGGATATCATCCATCGAGTCATTTATGTTGTTTTTCTGGGTACGCCTGGTATCTGCTAATTGTCAGATCTCACTAACATTTCACAGGGCCCTGTTGTTGGCTACATGACAGATAATTATGGCCCTCGTATCCCCATTCTCATCGGCTCATTTCTACACGTCTTCGGTCTTATGATGACATCCCTATCAAAAAAGTATTATCAGATAATTCTATCTCAAAGTATTTGCAGTGCATTGGGCTGCTCATTCCTCTTCTACGCGCGTAAGTGTCCGTCTCCAGACCTTCAACGACAGCACTTACGATATCTAGCTATCGCCGCTGCTGGAACATGGTTCAAGCGTCACCGCGCTATCGCCTTTGGAGTAATTACTGCTGGATCCAGTCTCGGCGGTGTAGTCCTTCCGATCATGGTAAACAAGTTGGTAGTACGAGTTGGCTTCGGTTGGGCGATGCGATCCGTGGCATTTCTTTTCTTGGGACTACTTGTTATCGCCAATATTACCATCAAGTCAAGACTGCCGCCACCGAGAAGAAAGTTTGACATCCAAGACTTCGTCACGCCGTTCAAGGAAATGCCATTCCTTTTGTTAACCGTCGCCGGATTCATGCTTTACCTTGGCTCCTTCTTGCCGTTCAACTTCATCATCGTCCAAGCGAAGGAACTTGGCGTTTCTGATAGCCTGGCTCAGTATCTGGTGTCCATAGTTAATGCTGCTTCGTAAGTCACTGTGCCACTACTCTTCCTTACTTCAGCTGACGAATGTGCAGCACCTTCGGCCGTCTTGTTCCCGCATATTTCGGCGATCGAATCGGCGTCTTCAACGTTATGATACCTTTGACACTACTCGGAGGTATTTTTACTCTCACGGTATGGCTCACTGCCCACTCGACAGCTTCGGTCATTGCATATGCAGCTCTGTATGGTTTCGCGTCCGGCTGCACTTTGTCTATCGTGCCAGCTATGGTTGCTAGTTTTTCGGATGTTCGCAGCATTGGGACCCGTAGTGGCGCACTTTATGGTGTTGCTGCGATTGGTGTGCTCATTGGAAGCCCAGTAGCAGGGGCAATTGTCAGCGCAGAGGATGGACACTTTTCGGGGCTGATCATCTTTTGCGGTGTTACGATTCTGGCGGGTGCTGTATTTGCGATCATGTCGAGACAGGCGCTGACTGGGGGCCAATGGTTGAAGAAGGTTTAACATACTGCAAAGGCACTTTGATCACTCTCTTACGGGGCAGTTGCACTTTTTGACGATATTGTAGGAAGATCAGAGGCGGATTGAACATGTGTATGATAGTTCAAAATAGACAGAGAATCGGCCATCTCAACACGGGGAAAATATTATTAATTAGTAACAAGAAACTTTCGCTTGGGAATTTGGGTTTGCTGTAAGGGTTATTCGTAAGGTTTACCATCTGTGCACAACCTTACAAGCTTCATACCTCACAATGAGTTAACCATCACCCTTATGACAATTACCCATGGACTTAACCGATGACTACCACCACAGCCGAGCCAGCCCATAAAGGGATCCTCAGGGATGAAACGATAATGCTTCGCTGGATATTTGGCTACTGCCGCCATGCAAAATTGCTTGATGGCAGGACCTGGCCCAACATACCCAAGACATCTGTACCGCGCGGGCTTAATTCCGACATCAAGGACCTGGGATTTCTTAGCATTGATGTTGATCATTTCAAAGTGGAAAATGGTGTAATACAACGAGTGGAGATTGGTGTCTCTTACCTAAAATCTCAATCTCTACAACACCTGCAAGGCAAATGTACGCAAGGCGTCGACTTGGCATCTAGCGTCATCAAATCTCATCATTTAGTGTTTGGCCACAAGAATGCATTCCACTGGAAAAACTACCACTTTCTATTCGGGAAAGCAAGGCCGATTAAACTATGGGATGTAAAAGCTGTGCTTGAACGGCTCACTAGGAAGCCCTATGTTCTTGTTGTTCATGAAGGGAAGCAGGAGCTTTCACTGCTTTCATTGTTGAACATAAAGCTTGAACCCGTTTTCATCATCGACACTGTCAAAGCAGCTCAATTTCCACTGCAGTTGTGGTACAGAAACAGCTTGAAGCAGCTACTAGAGGAGTTCAAGATACCCTACTCGCAACTTCATGTAGCGGGAAATGATGCACACCTTACGCTCCGAGTACTTCTCATGATAGCCGTCAGAGACGCTGAGATACAACTGTCAGGGAAGCGTCTGCCTGATTGGGTTCCGATCTTCAAAGCTGTTGCTCAGTCTTCCTTGCCCCCGAGACCCCCGACCAGACGAGAAATAGCGGCCATGGCTGAAGCCGAAGCTGAACGACAGACGGACGGCGACCAAAGCGAAAGAAACACAGGCTTGGACGACAGCGAAGCGATTACTGGCTCCTGATTGGGACAAGTCAATTTGGGTAGAAAACAAAGAGCTGAAACGCACGTTGGACTACTTTGTAGACGGTCTTCGGATGAACGTTGAAGACCGAGAGGACACAGAATTCCTTCGTCGTAGGGTGAGAGTTCAAAAGAGGCTTCAGCACAGAAAATTAGATGGGACGAATTCACTTTTCCTGATCTCAGGCTTTGGCTTGGGTCAAAACGTTGGTCTACTTCACCTCATGCAGAGGGATTCATACTTGGCCACGTCTTACAAAAGGGAAATAATTCAAAGAATGCACATAGCTCTTTTCAGAAGGAATTTATGTCTATTCAGTCCATCTCAAGCCAGTCTAGCCCAACCTTTATCGTGCCCATCAAACGCCGATCAACTATGCATCTAAATTTCATTGTGTCAATTTTGTAGTTACTTCTCCTGATCCTTTCCGTCTCCTATGATCTCAGTATCTGTGAAGTGCCTTTGAAGGTTCAGTCTCTGTCGTTCAGGAGAGGCTCGCCTTCACTACCCTCGTTTTGAACCTCGTCTTGCTCTTCATGCTTCTCAATCAGTGTGCTTCCCGGTGGCGGGAAGTTGGAGAATAAGAGAACCGCCATGGCCAATAAGGCAATGGCCTATCACCCGATTAGTTGCATTCACTGCGTTCTTGGGAAACATTAACTCACAGCATTGCAGAAGAAAGTTGCATATGCTTTGCCAACCGCGGCCAAACTGGCAAAGATGAAGCCAAACAAGCCTTGAGTAGCTAGCCGTGCCACGTTCTCGACCAGGGTAACGGCATTGAGAGCATCGGCTCGCTGCGAGTCGGGACACATCTGTGTGATGACGCCTTTTGCTGCTGGCGCTGATCCGGACCCGAATGGGAGAAGAAAGGCAGCTGTTCTATTAGAATAATGTTCGGTAGAAGATTGCAAAAACGTACCGAGGTAGATATGCCAGGGCTTGGTTGCAAAGGCGGCAACTGTAGTAAGCAGACCATCGACTAACAAACTCCATCTGAGGAAGACAAGATCAAAGAGACATCCCTCGTCTTCTTTGCTGCGGCTGACTGCCTCGTACGGTTCATGATCCGCCTGCTCTCCCAACGTAGCATCAAATTCTCCAGCCTCCGTTGGAATATGTCCCGGTTCCGCCTCATCATCGCTATTTGGTTCAGATCTGATAACTCGGCCTCGGCCCCAAGCGATGATCCTAGGGAACAACATAATCAGGAAAAAGCTCCGCATAAACGCAAACTCAGACATGAGCCAGCCGTTATTGCCCTGGCTAAAGTTGAATGCTGCTGTCGCATACATCTGAATGAGGAGAGGCGCGTAACCTGTGGCGAGAACAGAAACGAATATGCCGCTGCAGAGGAAGATGACGCCGAAATGCTTCTTGACTCTTCCGTCGGCGAGGCGTAATTTCTGTGGTGTGAGGATTTTAAGCGGTGCAAGAAAGCCAGAGACACCTTTTTGGCCGTTCTTTCCGCCATTTGACATTGAGTCGGGTGAGATATATGGTAAGGCGCACCAGACGTAGATAGCCGCAAGGATGAAGGAGATGAACGCAACGTCAAAAGGAGCTCGGATATCAATCGCGTCACCGATCATACCACCACTCAAGTATCCAATCGCCTGGCCTAACATGATGGCTCCTTGTAATTGCCCAAATACTGCTGTTCGTCGGATGGGTTCGACAACTTCTCCAGCAATGACGTTGACGACAAGACTAAGGCCAAAGTTAGCAGTTGATGACCGTGAATTCGGGGCCGACTTACATATACCCAGCTGGCCCGCCCAGAATTGTGATCAATTGAGTCGCTTGAATGATGATCATTCCCTTTTCTCCACCCGCCACGACTCCCAGGATTTGTGTGACCACGCGAGCTGCCGGGATGAGGATCTGACACAAAAGTGCTGCTCGGGGGCCAAACCTTTTCGATGTCCAGCCCGCAACAAAAAGGTTCAACGTTCCTTAAAAGAGTCAGTATCGCATCCGATATTTGACTTGCAATTGACTTGACTTACCGCAAAACGTAGTAGACATGCCAAGGATACTGTATTGGGTTGCCGTTCCAGCCGCAATCTCGTCCCGACTGCACCTATCGCCCGGACCATTATAAGGAGGATGCGACTCATAAAACGAATCACACGTCATCAAATGAAAGACATAAAACAATCTACAAACCATTAGCTTTTCTTCTTCCAATTCACAAAAAGTACTCACGGAACTTGGGTAAAACTGAACGATAACGTGATTAGAAACCCCGCAAGCAAAATCCGATTCTCGACACTGAAAGCCCTAGATAACCAATTTCTCACTCGTCCTTTACCTTCCCCCTTTTGGGGGAGAAGTGGTGTTGTCTCGTCACTCGCCATTTTGGAGTAAAAATACAATGCCAAGTTCAAAAGAATGAGGCGAAAAAATCTTTGATGATAAATACAATTGCGAGATCGCTGTCAATCATTCGGTGAGAGGGGGGTACGGATCACTTTCTTGATGGGGAATAGCGTGGTTAATCGACCGGGATTACTCGGCTATAGCTGTTATCAACAGACGTTATCTAGGTACCCTTCATTCATTCATGATAAGCGATCTTCACATCTCAGCGAGATGGATTCGGACAACTTGGCAAAAGCAACAAATGGGTTTTATGTTGCAGAGGTCAAGCCTTTCTTTGGTCAAGCACGTGACCCATAACATGCCCCACGGTTATTTTTCAAAATCTCACCATCGCAACAGCATTCCTTCGTCAGCAAACAACATATGGAGTATGTCACTGATGATCGCGTGCTCAAGGTATTTAGCGAGTTCAAAGAGTCTAAAATTACTCTCGTGGAATGGGAGACTTCTCTCCTGCGACGCTTCGGGTACCCTCTTGCATCCAAAGCGGTAGGTTCTTGATGTAACAAGTCATTTCACTATGCTAACCTTTGATCACAGGATTTGCTGTTCTTGATCCCCGACGAGCAAATAAAGGCTGCCAGACAGATCATTGAAGAAAATGGCTTGCAAGATAACGACCGAGCCCCAGGCTATATGGCTGAACACGCACGCAAGGGCTTTCGCTATGTCTTTGGAGAGTCAAGTCACAAATTCATCCTAGTACCCATTTCCTGGACAGGCATTCAACAAAAGGAGCTCGTGCCTGTTGATTCGGCTACACTGCCATGTCCTCTATGGACGGTGACTATGCCTGCCGTTTGCGCTGCCTACTTGCGCATTCTTATGCAAGAGGAGACTGGAACTATGGTTCGTGCGATGGCAAATGCAGATCTGTCAGGGATCATCGCCTACGGCATGTTCGATATGAGCTATGAGGGGGACTATATGCCTACACCAGAGGACTTGGAGCACCTAGATACTGCTGAAAAAGAAAGAATGGCCGAGAAGGATGCCTTGGAGATGGAAAATGCACTTAGTAGCATAAAGCAGTGGCAGCTCACACAGGAGTCGGAGTGGGCAAGAGACATGATGCTTCAGTTAGTATCTGGGAAGCTGTCGTATGACGATTTGCCGACAAGAAGTAGACCAACGTTTTGACCCAAGCCAAAGCCTGAGATCAGGAAAAGTGAATTCGTCCCATCTAATTTTCTGTGCTGAAGCCTCTTTTGAACTCTCACCCTTAGGCCCCTTCCAAGCCCTGCGCCTTATCACAAAAAGGAGAGATACATAAATGCTAGGGGAAGCCATGAACGTAGCTGAGTAAGTTCTTTATTTTTAGTCAAGCTCTCAGACACAAATCTCTGCAGTAAGTGACACCTGTGGCTGCTGACTTAGATATTGCACCATAAAGCGGCCATCAGGTTCGCGATAAGAAGCTATGAGGATGACTGCCGCCTATAATGTTAAGCTTTAGGCTAGGAACACAGATAAGGAGCAAAATATCTGTGGACCTTCACCCTAAATTGCACAAAGTTTAGGTAAGTTCATTGTACTTCAGTCCATCTTTAGACCAGGTTATTCTGATATCCTATCCTAAAGTTAGAAGTTTTATCATCTCATCCACCAATATGCCACCCCTTCTCATCAAAATGAAGGAGGCTGCCCAAGTTTTCTCGCGTATTCTCACAGATCAGAGCGTCGAGCATGCCTTCATCGGTGGTTTTGCCTTGAATGTACTAGGTAGCGACCGCGAGACTCTAGATATCGACGTCGAGGTCGCCATGGACGATGTGAAGCCAAATGAGCTCCGACCTCGTCTTCTCCAGCTTCTTCATGCAGATCAGCGGTTTATCGTTTCGAACCTCAAGCTGTTTTTTGTTCCTGACCAGTGGGGCTTGTGTGTACCCATCGAGACACTTGCGCGTGGTACCCTCGGCTTACCTCGCCGGCTCTCGATCCTACGCCCGGCTAATGGTAAGTATAACACCCTGATGCTGGTAGCCAGCTATCATCCTAGGCGAGGCAAATACGTCCGCCTAGCTTGCCCCCAGGATCTTCCCTTTTTGCGTCTACTTACTTGGCCTCTTATACCTTTAATGCCGCCTTTGTCTCCATTGAAAGCTATCATCGGCACCTAAATAGTGATCTTTTGTCTCAAGTGGGAAGCTTTTGTTGATATTTCTAGTCTAGACGGACTTTTATAACTACCCTCCGGTAGTGGCTGCAGCTGACTTGGCTTCGGCGAATGTTTAGGGACTCCTACTGGGGGCCTCCTCAAGCAGGGGACAACCAGTCCTTCGCCTGCGGCTTCGGAAGGAAGGACCTTCTTGCGGTCAGCCAGTCAGTCAGTCAGCCAGCCGGTTGATCGACGTTCAAACCTGCGGCTTTGCCTGATAACTTGACTGAACACCGTCTATTATACTAACCAGGTTTGACACAGGCTCGATACCTATCCTACACCCTAGCGTTCTCATTCTCACCAAAATGAAGCGCTCATGTCAATACATTGGCAGTACACGCCCTCAGTCTGTGGTCAAGTTCAACTCTGACGTCCGCGATATCATCTACCTACTCCACTGGCTCCAAGACCATGACATGAAAATTGACTTCATCAACTATGACGCGGTCTCGCCCGAGAGACTTTACGATTCTGTGCGAAAGATGCGCGCTCATTGGAGTTCTAAGGGCGAAATTACCACCGCCCAGATGCTGGATGATGTCCTCGAGGAGAGTGACAAGGCTACCATCATGAACTAGAACTGTATGGATAATGGAGAGTATTCAGGCAGAATACATATTTTATCAGCAAGACAACAGAAAACTCAAATACATGTTGCTCTGGCTAGAGCTGTTATTGAGATGTCGGTTTCATGCAAGACATGGAAACATTGCTATACTCGGCGACTTCCACGTAGTTCATCCCCCTTAATTTATATCTTATGCTGAGGTTGGCGAAACCCTACTGGCCAACCACTATCCCGTTCCGGGCGGATCTTCCTTCCACCATTTATGATAATGATGCCCAATCGACAGGTCATGCGAGTTAGTCCCACCACTAAACATCGTATCAAGACTTTCTTCAAGATCCAATGCCTCTTGAAGCTTAGGGCACGCCTTTAAAAGATCATCAATATCTTGTCTCTCAAGTCCTTCCATGAACGACAGACCCACGGAACCCAGGTTTGGCATAAGCTTCAAGTTCTCAAAGACATCCCTGTCCCATTTGTGGAGTGAAGCTAGCCACATCGTCTCCAGTGTCATCCTGTGCGCAGAGAGGAAGCTAGCCACAGCACGATTCAAGTCGATATCCGCTTCACCCAAAAATAAATTGCTGGTGCTGTCGTTCCGAACGTCTGAGATAAATGTTCTCAAACATGTTAGGCTGGACATGACCTCCATGTCCTGGCCTTGAAGGGGGAAATTTGTGCCCAAGATCAAATGCTCCAGGACTTGCATGTGGGGAACGAACAAGCTCAGGACACTTCCGTCATAATTCAAGTCGTCAATGCACAGCAATTTGAGTGTCGAACCTAAGCCTTTGCAGAGTGTCGACAGATTTTCTGGAGTTATCCCCCAGCCCGAAAGCCTCAGTCTCTGCAAGACTGGACAGCGTTGGCCCAGGATTTCGAGGAAGCCTGTAAGATCGTCTTCAGGGAATGTCATCATGAACGATATTAAATTCGGCGACAGATAAGGCAATATGGCCTTTTCGACCCAGGATCCCGAACCGCTCAAATCAACATGAGAAAGCTGCCCGACAAACTCTTCAATCCGCCTATCCTGTTCAGGTATCGGAAATTCTTCTGGGAAATATGTTGCCAGGCACAGGTTCCTGACTTTGGGACGGACGGAGAACAGGTTAGCCAAGTTATCATTACAGGTTTGGCTGAATTCGTCCTTCTGCCAATCCGCCTCAGGAGGATTCAAAATGAGAGTCCCTAAATTAGGGCACCGTCGTGCTATGTCTATAACCAGTAATTGAGAGGATATCTGAGGGCCCCACTCGATTTCAAGAGCCCGGACAAGGTTTTCTCGACGAGAACTAACCGCCAGTGATAGCCGGAACCGGTCCAGGCCTCGAGAGCTTTCCAGTCGTGAGTATTCTGGAAAGGAGTAGAGATATGGTTCGGTCAGACATTGGAGGGTCGTGGAAGTACGAGCTAGGGATAATAAAGTCTTGGCGCGGATTGCTTTTTGATCGTTGCTGTAACAGTCATAGTGCAAGGCAATATGTTCGACGATCATTTGATATATCTCTGTTGGAAGCCTCGAGGTTTGGAAACCCGAGTACACGTCTAGCGACCCTGTTGACTTGGAGGCCTGGTGGCGAATGTCAACCGCGGCTTCAGGATGACGGTCTGCCATCTTGTCTTCTGGCTTTGTTCTGAGATTCCAAGTAGTGGGAAAGCGATGGCACGTGATTTGCAAAGATCGAGGTTCTTGTCTGCCGTCATTGTAAGCTGATTATACTGTCGAATGTCGTTTCCTGAAACCTACTTCTCTTCTCAATGGTTATGCCAGTGCCTATTGTGATGGAGGTATAGTCTATGTTGCCCAGCCAAGTGATGTTGTCTGGCAAATAACTGCAAGTATCTTCTATACAAGCCTTCTTAGCTCGAAAACCAAGGCAGAAGCAGTATTTATAGGAAAAAGGAAATAAAAGTTGCTTTTGGGTAAGGAGCTGAGATTTATGTTCACTCGTGAGGAGATGGGCGAAAACGAAGGTTTGCTTATTATGAAAGCCAATAAGGTTACTGAATGAGTCATTCAAAAAGCATATTATTCTGTTTTAATTGGTGTTGAGGCTTGGTGTCTATTGCCTCCAGAAGCTAAAGTTAATTGCAACTTTCTTTTATGTGTTGGCTTGATATGTCTCGTTAACACGTCATAAGCTTTGAGTGAAACTCTAACTTGTACAGAGTAACTAATGTCTTTGACTGGATCAAAATTGCCAGTACATACTCAGCAAGCACGAACTGTTGGGGATGCCACATAAATATACGTCAGAGCTTTACTGCTGTTAGTGGAATTCAAACGTTGCACCAGGAATTATCATGGGCCAAGTATACATACGATCGATTGCGAGCCTTTTTCTACTATTGCTTTGCTATCTGCAAGACTACTACTATCTGTCTAAACAGTATTGATCCTACTCATCAGGAATAAATCCCCAGCCACCACAGTTCGCATAGGACCAGTCGGAGTCTCTCTTTTCATGGGACTTATCCCCATAAGGCTTAACGGAAGCTCGCAGTTTAGGACATGATGCCTGTAAATCTTCCCGTTCCTCATCAGTCAGAAGTCGACCGACCTCTAAATCGAGAGACTTCAATTTCTTTGCCCCTTTGATTGCCTCCAAAACACCGACGTGGAGATCATGCTGGCCGGTGATACTTATGCTCTCCAAAGTGTCACCTTGAGCGGTAATCATGTCGAATATAGCTGTCTCTACTTCAAGCGAGTGAACAGGGTCGCACTTGCGGTGGCTCACTCCTTTAAAACGCTTGAGTCGTGGTGGACTTAGCCGAGACAGAGCAAGGATTGTTGGCCAGATATCATATAGGTGTCCCAGATAAACCTCTTCGACTACCGGTAGTTGTTCCAGGAGTTGAGGGATAAAAGAAGCTTTCGCCGTCGTACGCCAGTTGAGATCAAGAGTCCTTAAAGTCTTGCCCCATTTCTGGGATGCGTCCAAAAGACTCCCCATATCGAGATTTCTAGAAGAGCCAATTCTCAGTCGTTGAAGTGAGCGACATCCCTTAGAGATCGAAATTATATCTGATGGCTCGGAACGCGGAAGTCCTTGGACGTGCGTGAGCTGTTTCCAGAACCTCAAGAATCCTTTGTTAGTCTTATACGCCTTGCTAACTTCGGAGTCAGAAGTCCCTGCATCAAGACTAAACCTCGTAACATTTGGGCAGTCAGAGAAGAGCTTTCCCAAGAATTCGAGGTGGGAGCGAGAAAGCCCCCTGTTGGTCTCAACTATCTCCAAGCGACTGAGGTTCGGACATAGCTTGACGATCTTAAGCCAAAGGGAATTGCTAGACATGCATTTGACGTTGATAGACAGTGACTGGACGAGAGGTCCCCGGCGTGGCTCAATGGTCAAAGAAAACCGAAACATCAAGATGGATGGAGTCCCATCGAACATGCCACTTCGTGGGTGTTTGTACAGGTATGTCTCGAGGATTTCTTGAAACAACCGACACGAACAGGTCAAGGATAGCAAAGTCTTTTCTCGCCTTCTTTTGCTCCGCGGACAAGTTGGATATTCACCAATAATATGATCGAAAATCATATAGTAAATCTCGTTAGGGAGATTGGGAACCCAACTTGTCTGTCGCCGAGATTCTGCTGCGTCGTGTGCTATGACCGGGGTTGGGAACTTTTGGCGCGACCAGCTCTCAAGATACAGATCTGTTGCGACCTGAGCTCGACGCTGTGCCTCGGGGTCATCGGGCCTTTGCTTTGCAATAATTCTTAATGCCTGAATGCTTTGTTGCAATCTGCATTCAGGTGGACCTTTTGATGGCTTATTCTTCTCCAATTTGCTCTCAGGTGGACTCTTTGGTCCCTTCTTCTTCTTTAGAATGCGCCTAGGCGGCACAGTCTTTGGTGGATCGTTCTTCCACATAGCGTTTTAGTACTAAGTTCTCTTCGGAGAGAACCTAACTGGGATGGCAGAAATGATTTGCTTGTAGGTCAAGTATTTGCGCAAAAGTGATGTCGCTCAAGATCGAGTCTGAAGTACAAGGTCTTAAAGTTAGAGAGAAATTTGTAGCAGAAGACACGTTGCTTAATTTATATGTTTCAACTTGCATGAGGATCTGGTCTGCGTTCCGAAATTGAAAGCAAAAGGGGTTTGCTGTAAAGTCTTATCAGAGGTGCACGCCCGCCAACGAACCAGCTTGAATGTTCTTGCACAGGGCTCGAACTTTGTCTTCATTTTTCTAACTTCCGAGCTAGTAATAGCCAGGATTTCGACGTCTCAGGCAAGCAAACTTCGAGAAATGTTGTATTACCTAAACCTTGAGACAGGACCGAATTCCCTCAGTTGACCTCTCTAGAGTCTAATTCAACCTGTGGTCTGTGACGCCCCGTCCTTTATTCCTCTTAAACTGTGAGTATATATCTGTATCAATCGCCCATCTATAAGGCTATTCATAATTGGCTGTTTGAACAGTCTCCCTATTTAGCGGTGTTGGGTACATAATATGCAAGTGTAGCGGGATACTGTTGGATTGAATCTAAGGCTAGAACTGCGAACTAATGATACAACATCAATATATGCAAACTCACATTGTGATACTGGCCTAGCTATGACCATCTCATAGGATGGCGTACACTTCCCCAGCTTGTCTCTACCACCTCTACATTATCCTCCTCGTAGTTTATAGTCGTCAAGGTGCACTCAGTCAAGAACTCTCTAACCACCACTAGTCTTGTGTCTGGCTTTCCAAGCTTCGGACATACAGTGATAAGACCTTGGATCTCTTCTTTGGTAGGTATACCGTGCAACGGTACACGAAGGTTCTCCAAATTCTTTGCCTTTTGGAGATGCTTGAAAATGTCCGTGCCAAAGTTCCAAAAGTCGAATTCTTAATCTATAATGAAGGTACTGAGAGTCTCGGAATGCGCAATAAAGATATCAATGATGGCCTGGTTGACGGTTTCTGAATTTGCCAATGGGTCATGGAACATCGCTTCATCAACTCGCCATCGAAACACTTTCAGTCGTGGAGCGTCCGGCTGAGCTATAGCATGGAGATCCGAAAGACAGAATCTCCGTTGCGGACCCAAGCAAAGCTCCTCCAATCTTGGAAGATGGGGCAATATATGAACCAGGATTCCATCACTGAGATACCTGATTATGGGGCGGTTGATAGCAAGAGACCGTAATGTTTCCCCCCATGCTTTGAATCCCATTCGCAGGTCATTTAGAGACAGTTCTTCGACCCAATGTATTTCCAGTCTTTCTAAACTGGGAGTATGAGAAGATAGGACCTGAAAGAATTCATCTCCCTCTACACAGTCCACTATGTCAACAGTGAGAGACTTGAGATCTGGGTAATCAAAGCAAAGAATCTCTGTGATGCAGTCGATTGACCCAGATATGTCCAAGTGGCAAAGCTGTTTCGCAAATTTTGCGTATCGATGCGAAAACTTTGCTGTTTTCTCGACAGTCGTGGCCCGAGACTCATGAAAGAAATTACAGGTCCACAAGCCACCGTAGCTGAACTCACTAACCTTGGGACAAGCAGCAACCATGTTACCCAACCGCTCTGCGATGTTCTTGGGAGTCGAGTATGTCCAAACCAGTTCAAGGTGAGTGAGGTTGGTACATAGCCCGAGGGTCTCTAACCATGCTTCGTACTGGAAACAAGGTGGCCAGGATTCGCATCTCAGTGACCTGATAGTATGAGCTCTGCGAGGTTCAACAGCCAGAGCGAAATGAAGAAGCCACTGTGATTCGACACTTTCCGATAATCGTTGGGATCTGAGGTTTGTGTACAAGTACTTCTCACAAAGTATCTGGAAAATTCTACAAGTAGATGCCAGAGATGTCAAAGTATGGGCTCGTAATTTCATCTCCTCCAGGGACTTCTCATTCGTATCGTTGACGAGGTACTTGATTATCATGGCATAGATCTCTGTAGGCAACCGAGACACGATATCCGTTCGTGAGCCAGTAAGACATTTGGACTTTCTTCTCTTGACCGCACGTTCCTGGAGGGCGAGTTCGGCGAAGCGAAATTTGCGACATATATCAATAGCTGCTAGTGTTCGTCTTTGTGCGTCTTGGTCGTAGCATCTCTGTTCTGATATAGTGCATAGGGTGTTTGCGAGTGTAATAAAACTCTTTGCGATTGGTGTTTTCTGGGGATCGACCGTTTGAGAAAGCATGACGATGGGTATTTTGTCCTACGGCTGAATTTATCTGTCAATGATATGAAAAGAAAAAGAGATCTGGTTGTAATGCTAAGTAGGAAGAATACTTATAGTCAACGGTTTCCGCCAAGTCATCTGGAAGTTCAAGTTGTTCATTTAAGGCCTGATTCTTGTCAAAGAATTTTTAGTATAACAGGCATAATTGCATGTCTAAGAGTTATTATTGGATGTTACGAATATAACTTTGGATAATTAAGAGTATCAAGACTAGTAAATAACCTTGTTACTATTGGCTACCTTTAGAAACTACTGAAGTCCTTGTCTACGAGCACTTAGTGAAAGTTGGAAGAATATATAGAAGGGGTAAGTGTAGTAAAGCATATTGATTCCTGGGCCTCCGAGTTCATCAACATGTAATCAACAACAAGATGTCAGAGGACAGTGATGTCTACAGCAGATGAGAGCGTAATTTTCAACAAAAGGTCAAGAATAAATAGCAAAGTCACTATAATCCAGCCTCGTACTCATTGTATTGTGCATGTTTAAGCTCCCGGTTAGGCCTTCACAGAGCATCAAGGTTCAATTCCATGCAATACAACCAATGAAAAGGTCTTCAGCGGCCTTACGTAGCTTCGTCTCTGGAACCTTATCTCCATGCACTGGCACTGTCATTTTACTACTGACACAATTCTACAACTTTTAGATAAAGCTTATTCGTCTACTATTATCGCGTAGATTGTCGGAAAACTCCCATGACAATCTGTCATTGCGTGAGGTTCCTGCAGATGACGTGCCCAAACCCCACATCACGACATGTCGCGCCATGGAGATCCGACTGGGGTCGTGATGACTGACAGAGTCACAACCGTACAATATTCGTCATTTGTAATCAATATTGCACTCAGTAAATCTGACTAATATCTCTAATTGTCTCAGCTCGCGCCTCACCGCTTTCCTCCGGTAACGGCTCGTCGGCATATGATGTTGGTCGGGGTAATCGCACAATTCCGGATTATAAATGCGCAATTAATGGATCGGATTATATATGAATGACTTAGATATCCTTAATCGTAAGAGAAATACTCCATATTAATTAATCAATCACTTCTTCACTACTCAAGTCCGTCACCTCACGTTCGCAATCCACACCGTCAAAATGCCTACCTCTCTGTACGACCTCATCATCCCTACCTTTATCAAGGGTCTACAAACCTTTGACCATGTCCTCACAAAAGCGGAGCAATACGCCAAAGAAAAAGGCCTCAACGCCGATGAAGTCTTCCCCCAAGCCAGGCTCATAGACGATCAAAACCCCCTCGTCTTCCAAGTGCAAACTGCCACCAGGGCTGTTCAGACAACCATTGGCCGCTTGACAGGCGTTGAGCCCACATTCTTCGAGGACAATGAAAAGACTATTGCCGACCTGCATGCTCGAATTCAAAAGGCTCTTGAGGCTGTGAAGAGTGTGAAGCCTGAGGATGTTAACTCACGCGAGGATATCAAGGTGGAGCTGTAAGTTATTCTTCAAAAGTATATGCTGTGGCATTTCACTGACCCCTCAAAGCCCCCGGCCTGATAAGATCCTCCATCTCACCGTCAAGGAGGCTACACTCTACCATGGACAAACAAATTTCTTCTTCCACATCGTCACTGGATACTCTATCTTACGTTCCAAGGGCGTTCCCATTGGAAAGGCCGATTATCTTGGAAGCTTTCTTGCTCAGTAAATGGAGCAGGTGAAACCTAGAATAGATAAATGAGTAAACGACTTTTCACGTTGCATTGTTATGGTTGATAAGATTCTAAATACTTTGAACAGTGACAAGTACAGTTCTCGGCAAAGGCTTTGAGCGTGAAAAGTAGATCATGGAGCCAAACGGCGAAGGCTTCTGAAGTGGTCATTACTCACGTCGCCTACTCCAACAAGCTATTTCGCAAATAAGAGACTCTAAGCAATTTACAATTGAGTCTTTCGGAGAAATCTGATCCATCGCTAGTCATTGTAATGTAACATGCTTGTGGCCACCAGTTGCGCCAAGGACACAAACCTGCGCCCCCATAGCGCCGCCGTACTTCTATTACGCTATGAAGAGTCATCCTTAATCATGGAGTAAACAAGCTGGTGGTTTCTAAATGTCTCTTTGTTTTCTAAGCTTAATTTTGACCTACGGCGCTCTTCGGGATCAACCCCAGTCCTTCCCAAAAGCATGTCCTGACGGCCTTGGCCAGAAACATTTCTGCGCTGCATATCGGCCCTCTTGTAGCCAAGATGAAGCTGATATCAATCTTTATGGCCATTTTCAGCCTCACAGGACCGTCTTTGTCTTTATCTGATAAGAAAGCCAGGGCGAATTCAACACTGGAAAAAGCAATCGCTGCCATTGGGGAGGAGGGGCTCTCAAAACTGTCGAAAGTAACTTACGAGTGCCAAAGGTGAATCCCATCATCAATCTACTCTAACTAAGCTTACTATGTTAGAATATACCGTTCTCGTAGTCTTATGCAAAGCTACAGTCTCATGCGCGCAGATGTTTCAGCAGCAACATCTGGGAAGCAGAACATATCTTATGAACTAGACTACCCATTGCTTCGTCAGCGGATCGACCGCCGTATACAGCCTTCACGTGAGTGCATCATCCAGGCTGTGTGATAATAACTGACAAATGAGACTCGTGGGGATGGGCATCTCCAGAATTAGAGCCCGTGGAGTTCTCTCTCGTGGTTTGGACTGGCGATGGTGACTCTGCTTGCTTTGTTAAGGGGAACAACCAAGTCTTCCTTCCCCGGAACGTTACATCTGGCTGTGTAGATGGTATGATTTGGTTCTCCGATCTAAGTGGAACTCTTGCTAACTGGCGAAGCTGCATTGGCTGCTAATTACGCTACCGAGGCTCTCATGAAGTCTCCTGGTCTTGTTGAGCGAGTGAGTCGAGTACATAATCGAGTCTTCAGATATCATGCTGACACGTCAAGATTCGAAAATCGAAAAGTTCTGAAGAACGCGAGGTTGATATAAATGGCATCAAATTTCCCGCGGGTATGTCGCGAGACTCTCAATCGATCATTTTGCTAAAATCGTATAGTTTATAGCAATCTTGATAAGCTCCTCCTCGTTGTCGATCCAGAGACGTACCTACCATATATCGTCCGCTCAGAAGAACAACATCCGATTTACGGAAACGCTACAAAGGACGTATACCTCTCAAACTACAAAAGCGTAGAGGGAATCAACTTCCCCCACACTATTCAGACTATCTACAACTCATCTAGCCAACGACTCAACGTGGTCCTCGAAGACTTTGTCGTTGACAAAATCATCGCTACACCAAGATTTCGCGAAGATTTCTTCGATCTTGTTCCTCACGGTCAGAAAGTAAATGCATCAGAAAAGCCTCCTGGTGTTCCCAGTGGCCTTGTCACAGATTACAGCACGAGTTTACTCGGATCACCAGTCAAGAATGTCAGCGTCGATGCTTTAAAATCAGCTAGGCCTACCGACCTTTTGCAGTTGTATTGGCTTATCATCGATGATAGCCATGATCTTGGATTCAAGCAGCTTATTATTGAGTTTGAGACTGAAGTCATTGTGTGCGATGCGCCGCCTTTTTGGAGTGAGGCTGTCATGCAGTGGATTAAGAAGAATATCGGCAAGAAGGTTACTTATGTCGCGGTACGTATATCATGGCCGTGTTTTCCGTTGACTAACAGTCTAGCCTTCACATCATCATCGAGATCATAGCGGAGGCGTAGTCGATTACGTCCGCGCTGGCGCCAAGTTGATCATCCCTGAGATGGCAGTGGATTACTGGTCCAGCATTCCAGGAGCTCAGTTTATCACTTTCAAGTACGTTGAGCATCCATTGCAGTATTTCGCTGACAGATCTTAGTCAAACACACCCTTACGTTCATCGCGACAACAAGGTCCAAGCATGGTTCAACTGGGCTGATCAAGCGCCTCATGCGGCTGACTGGACTTATGTAATGGTTACAGAGCGATGTCCTGGCAAAAACTCCTCGACTTTTGTCTATGAGGCTGATACGTGGGAGGCTGGGCTCAGTGTTGATTTGGGTAATCAGCAGCAGATGAGGCAGTGGTTGGATCAGCTTTTGGAAGGTGGTCTTCCAAGATCTGCGACGTGAGTATTCCTTGTGGTGAATGGATCTGGCTGACAGTATGTAGTGTAATGCCTACGCATGGATGGATTGCTCCGTTGGAACAACTGATCAACATCACGGCTTATCCATACCCTAATTTTGACATTAGTCATTGGAGGAAGGGTGCAGCGATGTGTGATGAATCTTCCTCAAAGAAGCAAAAGGATGATTAGTGATAAATGTTCCAACTAGGTACCATAGCTAAAGCTCCATTAATTCCTGGCTTTCTAAGATAGCAATCTGTTCTTGCTAAATCTCTCCAAAAGCCATCACAAATATCTTATCCTTCGACCTTGACTCCGGCTCTTGCGGTGAACACCATATCCAGTTTTGGCAGTTCCAGAGTGTAACAATCTCTCAAGCCATCAATGAAAGCCTGGGGATTCGTTCCCGGTGCAAAAGCGATATCGTATCGCGAGAGAATATCCATAAGGACGTAACGCATCTCCATCAGACCAAGTTGCTTTCCAGCACAGACACCACGACCTGTCATGTCAGTTAATGACTAGAGCGAGGACGAAAAAGGAAACCCTACCAGTAGAGAATGGAGCGTAGACGGAGGCATCCTTGATCAGCTCCGGTCTAGTAGTCCATCGCTCGGGAATGAACTCATTCGGCTTCTCGAAGCAACGCTCATCTACGACCAGTCAGCAATATTAACATACCAATCCATTATGAAGCATACCTCTGTACATAGTGTAAGAAGGATTATGTATAATGGTATCTCCAGGTATGTAAACATCATCAAGCTGCATTCCTTCCGGCGGTGTCATCCTTGGAAGACCTGAAGGGACAACGGGATAAAGACGAAGAGATTCATCGATACAAGCTTGAAGATATTGTAGCTTGCTTAGAGAGACTAGGTCATATTCATCGTGGGTGTTCTTGTACTCGTCTATCTCAGCCTGGAGTTTTGCCAGTACATCGGGGTGGAGTGCGAGGTGGTGCAAGAGACAAGTCGTAGAAGAGGAAGTCGTATCACTGAGATATTAGTGTCATACTTGGATATTTCAGCTTAGCCATACCTGCCAGCGATAATAATGAGATGAGCATCACCACAAAGGTTATTGAAGTCCTGCTCTGTAGGATTCTCAATCGCATCGTAATCCTCCAGGGTGCTACTAAAAACATCTGGTTCCGCCGGTATATTCTACACATGTTAGTCGAGTATTGTCTCGCTCCGACAACCCATACCTTTCGTCGAGTTTCGACTTGATTCCTGACATAAGCTTGAAAAGCCAAATATGACTTGTTCACGATTGGGATAGATGAAACAAGAGGGAAGAACCAAACCATTCGTCGGAACGCGCCCATGAAACCTTGGGTTTTGTGGGACTCGGTGAAGAAGTGGTGTTCGACGCCGCTTTCAAGCATGTCGAAGCTTTTCCCGAAGGCAAGATCACCCATGATGTCAAAGGTGTAGAAGTTCACCCATAGCGCTACATTGAAAGGCTTACCCTTCGCTTCGTCAATGCGGTCGGTGAGAAGTTTGGTGTATTTGAGCACTCGGTGCTCATAGTCGCGTAGGGCTGCTCATCATAAGCGGTCACTTCTTTAGGCTGGGGAAAGGGCTCAGTACCTTTTGTAGTGAACGCTCTATCCCATGCTTTACGACGAATAGCATGTTCTTTCTTTCGACGTTCAGAGAGCAGCATTACCCATGGATGGGTAATGCCATAGAAAGGCGATTTGATCATCGGGGATGAGGGAGCATGAATAGGCCGGAATGAACTTGGTGTTGCGATTGATATCTCAGTAGGCCCTTGAAGTAATTAGTCGAGAGCATATTAGTAGTCTGAGTCAACTGACCAATTCTCACGATATCTCCATACTTCTCATGAAGCTTCTGGACTTCAAGATACATATGTTCCTCATCGACTGTAAGATAAGTAGCGTAGATTGTTGAGAGGCGAGCAAGAAATGGGCCGGGGAAACGGTTCAGTCGGTGAAAGAATGCTCGATATGTCAAGATGCTGAGTGAGAGACCGGCAAGAAACGATGCGAACCATTTGTTGGTGACTGAGAGAGCTTGCCAGACTGAAAAGGAATAGAGTTGGGTGAGGAACAGTGAGACAGTGACCTCGTATGTTACCCATGCCTTGATGAGCTTAACTGTCCAAAGGTCCCATTCTCCTTTGCGTAAAACAAACACATGTGCAAGCACTCCAAAGAGAAACGACGCGCCAAAGGCTTGTGGAGTCTCAAGACGGGCCGCGGTCAAAAGCATTGTGATGGTTAATCTGCTGTACAAATTTCGGTGAGAGGGCAGAATATCACATCACATTCGGCGAGACATTGCCAGGTTCTTGTATCCAACCATCTCGTTGAGAACCAAGACCTAATGACGAAATAGGTTGCAGGAACTTTTGGGGGCCAATATGCTTTACAGGTTGTTGTCAAAAGGTGGGTTACAGCGAGTGCCTTGGCGAATGAGCGACCAGCGAATGCGCTTATTCAACGTCTGTATAAGCCCATTGTAGGCTCTATGCAGCGCGCTCGGCATAATATCTTGGCTAAATTACATCAGTGTATGCTTTGCCGGCGGGTGATGTGATTTCTCCCTGCAGGGTGGATGATATCATTGGCTTTTTATTGGGTTGCAGGAGGGCATGCTGCGTGGCTTCATGCATATAAAGCGGCCGCTAGATGCTGTAAATGGGCGTGCAGCCGAGACATTATGTGAGGATGTGCGGATCTGGATACTCCTTCAAGACAACTGATGGGAAGAGAAAAGACTGACATTCCGGGGCAGTACATGATAGTGTTGGTTCAGCAATCGGTGTTCTGTATGGCCATTTTTTGGGGTTATGCTGGGAAACATTCATGTGAAAGCAGTTGAAGGTGGCGTTGAGGCCCCCATACACGAAGATCAACAAGGACATTCCGTTTAGGCCATTTCCCAATTCAGCGTCACACAACATGTCTACTCATTTCCACTTGAAAGCCTGATTTTATTCTTGTATAGCATGATTGATTGGCTTGCGCCGTCGCCCTGGAGGATCGGATGTAGTCTGCTCCGTTAGTTATTACCACCCAATAGGCCGCCTGAGACTGCGTTCAGTAGTACGAGATAACTCAAAGCCATGGGTCGAAAGGTAGTACGATGAAAACCATTTTATTTTCGGCTGGGGCAAATGGCAATTGAAGAGCAAATAAGGTGCTGATATCTCAATCCAGATCGAGGATGCCAGGTCCTGCGAATCACATCGGTCAATCACTATGCTAGCGTCGACTCTGTCAGCACTGTTGTGCTACTGCTAGCCATGCACGCAGCACCCGAACCTAAGCAAAACTTTTGCGGGGCAGACCAGGCGCTTCAGGTAGGTTGTAGTTGTCAGCGGTTGTCGAGAGCTCGCGATGTTATTGTCAGACTCTGCGGCTTAAAACTTCGTCTGTGATTGATTGACCACGAATTGAGATCCAATCCATTAAGCGCAGTCGATAACTTGGCATCGCAACTAACCAAAAGCCGTTCAGTCAAGAGTCTCCACGGAGATAGCGATTTATGATCATCACGGAGCATCACGGCTCAACCTCCGATGCAAAGAGGGGTTCAACATGACAGAACCTTGGCGACCGATTGACAGATGGAATTTCTTCCCAACAAGAATCATTGTGAGCATTAAAAATCCATTAAATTTATGATTCTTAACAAGTAATAGTCTAGATTCTCGAAATATTAACGAGTTCGTATCTTTCGTGAACATTGAAAGCCATCGGGCTCCCCTCCGATATAAGCTAAACCTCGCTGACTGCCAAACTCCGTCTTTCTGCGGATCCCAGAACCATAACGGGCCCTAAACCCCGGATTTCCCTCCACCGGCGATGGCACCTTTAAATCTGGTCCCGAGAACTCGGCCTCCAAATGGCGAGGCTTTTTTAAAAGATTGGTGATGACCTTTCCCCTCCCGTTTATGGTTCCCCGCTCCTAAAACGGCCGAGGCAGAGATAAGAACGGTTTCTCCTCTTTTCGTCTCGTCATTGTCTTGAGCTGTTCGAGCAGTTTGGATGACCAAGATGATCTTGCGACCTCTGTAGACGAACCGTAGGCAATAGCGACGGACCCGACGTCATGGTTGGGCTGCAGCGCGATATCTATGCTGCCATCAGCATCACTTGGGTCGCGGCGTTTCTGGCCCTTGGTCTACGACTCAAGGCGCGACGAATGACTAAAATGAACCTTTGGTTCGACGACTACTTCGCCATAATCGCTTTGGTATGGTTAACTTGGCCACTGCTCCGAACCAATGCGCACGTGCTGACCATTCATCACAGCTTTTTGTATCAAGTTACTGCTCCGTTACGATATACTGTACGGCATCTTCCGACTCCGATCACAGTCGTTGACCTCGTCTAGGGACACATAGCTACAAACTCGGCCAATCCATCCTCACGATGGCAGACCCAACCGAAGCAACACGCATTCAAGACAGATCGCGACTTTTACTCTGGATCTGCGAACTTCTCTACGCCTCTTCGATTGCATTTTGCAAACTCAGTATTCTCTGCTTTTACTGGCGCGTCTTTAAGTACACCTCGATTCGATACGCCATTATCATCTTGCTTGTTGCTGTGAGCATATGGATAACTATCCGGACTTTCATGGTCATCTTTCACTGCGTGCCAATTCGAGCGTATTGGGACAAGAGTATACAAGGCGCCAAATGCCCGTTTAACGAAGCGAATTTCTTCTTTGCTACGATTCTTATACATACGACTATGGACTGCGTTATCTTAATTTTACCCGTCATCGAAGTTATGAAGATGACGCTACCTTTATCGCAAAAGTTGGCTGTTGTTGGACTTTTTACATCTGGAACCATGTACGTTGAGCTTCGCTTGGTAATTTTCTTGTCTAACGGCGTACAGAGTCTGCGTTGCGTCGATATTTGTTTTGATGCATTCGAAATTATATAACCCTCGAACCGACGACATACCAAAGGATATGGCACAAAGCATGATGTGGGCGGCCGTCGAGATAAATATGGCAGTTTTCTCCGGTGCGGACTAACCTCCCTTTACACTCTATTAATATCCATTACTGACAGATATGGTAGCTTGTCTCCCTATGCTACGGCCCATCTTTCGTCACTTTCTCCCAGGGCTCACGACAACGGAAGAGTCAGCACAAGCACCGATCAGTTTACCAGCCGTTGTCCTGCCAGGGGTAAGGCTCACCGAAACGAGATCGAAGAAGCGGGAGTATCGGAGATCAGGCATGTCTAACGGGCTATATGACCCGGAGTTGGATGTCTTTCATGGATTTTCGGATATATCAAGCATCAGAAGCGTGGCGTGTATATCAGAGAGCAAATCCACGCCAAGGAGCACATAATATTAATACTATATTTAGATTTGAAACCTTCCTTTGTTCCATCGTGATTTCCTCTGGTTCAATCAGAGCCAGAGAGCAGTGACCAACCTGCTTGAGGATCTTGCCTGCTCTATTATGATTACATCTTCCACTTATCGTAGAATGCCAATGCGAGGCACTGGTCTATGAAGATCCTAGCCAGGGCTGACATGCAATTCCGTGGTGACTGGGAACGAAGAACATACAGCTGACCCACGTTTGCCTGAGCTGCGTCCGGTTTCCTGAAAATACCTCGTATCCTTGCAGTGCTTAAAGTTCGTCTACTGCTGCTCGCGCTCATCACGCTCGCATCTTGGAAACCTTATCAATGTTCCGAACCGCCACTAGGCTCAGTCTCTAACTTTCGAGTGACTCAAAAGCAGTGCCATGGTGTGCAAAGAGTACCAAATATCGGTCGTGGCGTTCGTGCCTGTCTGTAGTGTCCGTCGATCCAAGTCCTTCGAGGAATAGCCCGAGCTGTAAGTCCGTGAAATATCGTTGAGTGATGTCCTCCTCTTTCTTGACGGACTTACTGAGACAATGCAGGTCGGTGTCCGGTCGGCACTGTGTTCGGTTGGGACAGGCTTCAACCATTGAGGTTCGATCTGGAGAAGGTTGCGCAATAATCATCAGATGGGGCCTGTAGCCTTCGCTCGTCTTCCAACTCCGTCAACTTCTTTATTTGTCGTAGGTTTTGTGTCGGTATCCCACTTTGTTGGGTCTTCGCCAGATCTACCGTGGCCCACAGTCCACCAGGAGGGGTCCAGGTCGTCGTCGCCTGTCCTGCCAATCTACCATAAGACCTTGACAGCCTGTGCGCTTATCTTGTGTCGTAGCTTCGTGAAACTTAGAAAGGTCGTGCAGTCGAAGGTATAAAGGTTCGTCCAACTTTCATAGTTCCATAAGCTGGTGAGAATATGAGGGCATAGATATGAATAACAAGGCCAACAAGTACAAGAACTACCATAGCAAGAATGACACCCCTTTGTCGATTAAGGCGGTCGAGAGTAATGAAGTCCATCCTGAACATCGAGCGCGGTGCTGTTGGTTCCAGTGGATACAAGACACAGGACGAAAGAACGGGTGGCTGACGGATTTCTTGGGGCTAAGACAACCTTTTGTAAGAATTGGGAAATTGGGTTTGGGCTTATTTCCAATAGCGGCACAGTCCATACTGACCTACCATGGTGTTGGTTGGTTGCGATGTGGAGTCATGGAGGACCCTTTGGTGAGGCTAATTGGATTTATCGTAAGTCTGAGACAGGGATCTGTGATGACATTGGTCAGACAGGGCCAGCACTCGAACCGCACATTCGACGCGTACTAACAGGACAATTCTCCGACTAACTGTCTATTATGGTTAATTATCAATATAACCGTAAAGCCAATTTCTCAAGCCTCCAGGACTATGGTCTATATAGAGTACGACGCATGTTGATATTCTCTTCAAGGTTCTGAAACAGCAATGACGAGTCCAACTCCCTGGTAAGTTGGAAGAATGTCAGATGACACTGATGACAACCAACATCAGTCCAAGCGTGCAGCTTGCGCAGTCCCAATGGCAGCTGAATGTCCCATCTACGAGATGTTGTCAGCGCCAACGAACCTATCCCTGGTGCACATGCGGCACAGTCTTTGGAAAGGGACACCGTCACTCTTCTCTGCTTATTCCCATTAAGACAACGTTGCATCAATGGAGCGCTTTACTTGGCATTTTGATCAATTGGGCTCAGCGAGGAACCGAAGAGTAAGATTTTACGTGCCCCTGCATTCGACTCCGCTCAGGTCGCTTGCAGTGCTGTCATTGCGAGGGATCATCTTGTGTTCTAGAACGGCCATTTATGGGACGGAGACCGGATCTGGAATGTGCCAAGAAGCGTTGGTCGTTAGTTTACAGCTGTTGGTTGAAGATTAAACCCTCGCTAACAGACCTGTTATCTATTTCGCTAAAAGACAGCGCAGACGCTAACAGGTAGGATAGCACCAATGGTCAATAGTTGCCAAATAGTTACGGATGAACGGCCGGATACCAGCTGAACCTGTATTGAGCAAATAAACTTAAAAGCTGTCAAGCCTGAGAAAACTGATATTGCGAATCCCCTTTCGTACCAGCTCGTTCATAACGTATTGCGTCAAAAGAAATGCCTATGGTTCAAGCACTCAGCAGATGGAGAGAGAGAGTACCTGTAATCCCTGTTACTTAGCCGGTGTTTGGCCGGGTTGCTACCGCCCCGCGTGGTGAATCGGGACGCGCTTTTGAGCTAGCTACCCTGCATCTGAACATCTTTGTATCAAAAGGTTATCAAGTTACCTACGAGAGGAAGAATGCCTCCGATTGTTTGCAAAATTGTTCCCTGAATTTCTCACAAGACTACAACGAGCATATAAAGGATATAAGTCATGTTTTTCGACTTGTATAGGTACCTAGCTTCTCTATCAGGTTTTTGCACGTCCGGCTCTTAGCATAATTGGATTCATAATGAGAAAAGCACTACCTATGTTTCTGAAGAGACCCAATGTTACACGACGAAACAATGGATAAGACTTGTACAACTAAGACCAAATTTAAACACAATTTAGTGAGATTGGCATGATACCACGGTGAGAAAGAGTTACTTCACATGAGCACAAACATCAATGGCAGGTATGAGCCGTGAACTGCGAACCTGAAGTGGTATCCCAGAAGTCAAGGAAAGCCAGTCAGCACGTTGAAGAAAGATTTGGTCAAAGAACGTCCATTATTTTATTTTATATGTATGTATGGGAATACTCAAGCGGTTATTCTTCATGATCATTCGGATGCGTTTGCAACGACAAACTCAAGAATGGTTAAGTTGGGGCCATTCCAATGCTTTCTAGCGTGTGTAAACCACAACCCAACAGCGATAGCTAGGACAGCTACCATGACCGGGCCGCAGTAATTCATGTTCTCGCCAGTGACTGGGAGAGTTGATGGGAAGGGGAGGAAGATAATGACGTAAAGGGTATAAACCAGAGCAAAGATGTTGACGGGAAGACCAAAGCGACCGAGGTTCCATTCCCCAAGCTTGATAGTAGAGCCTGAGAGACGAACATAGATAATACTGGCAATGGCAATAGCATAGCTAAGGTAAAGAGCCAAAGATGAGAGAGATGTAATGGCACCGAAAGCAACGTAAGAGGTGTTGCCAATGTTGAGAAGGTTCAGAGCGCAGACGAGGAAGACGGTGAGGATGATGGAGCGGGTAGGTACGCGATGAGTAGGGCTGACATACGCAAAGTAAGCAGGCATACCACCGTCGCGAGACCAAGCCCATGTTAGACGGGAGACGGATGCGATATTGGCGAGGTTGACACTGAATGATATGATGAAGAGACCAGCTATCATGGCAGTGGTAGCCTTGTTGGAGCCCGTCACATTAAGGAGGATAGCCTGGATCTGACTGGGTTGCTCAAGCATGTCCTCAACAGAGCCCATGGCGGAGATGAGAACGTTGACCATGACGAAGCCGAGGACGCCATTCATGAAGATGGACCAGAACATGGCGCGAGGAACGGCAGACTTGGCTTTTCGAGTTTCCTCGGACATGTGAATAGCACTATCGAAGCCTGTAAATAGTTAGCGAGGTCACGATGCGAACTCTCATTACAACTGACCAGTAAAACTCCATACGCAAGTCAGCATGCCCAGGTTCCATGCGATGTACTCATTGTCCCAACCAGACGAGATGTTGCGCTGCAGCCAGAAGGACGAAGGGTTTCGAGGACCCATCACAACTAGAACAACGACAAAGATGACGAAGAGACAAACGTGAAGAACACCAGCGACAAGTTCAATCCATGGAATTAGCCTGAAGGCGTAGACGTTCATCAGCCCATGGACCAAACACATGGCGATGACAAGAACGGAAGTATGCCATCCACCAGCGACATAATTGGGATGATTGATGCTGATCATCGACTCGAGTAGGATGATAGTGACGTTGGCGATAGCGGCCAACAGCGATACATAGCCAAACCATGTCGACCATCCTTGAATCCAAGTCGCGAATCGCTTCACCGATTGAGGTGCCATATAAAAGGTCCAGTGATACTGCGCCCCAGCGACAGGCTGAATGGAAGCCATTTCTCCCAACGACGCAGCCTGGGAGATGGCGCCACAGAAGACGATGATGAAGCTAAATAAGAACGTTTGGGGTCCCCCATTGAATAGGGCGAAGTACATGTTTCTATTCACATTAGCATCGTTGCGACCGTGACATAGAGTAGGAGTAACTTACGAGCACATACCCTCCCACAATGCCATATACGTCAACGAAAAAGCAAAAAGCTGCGAAAAAGAGAATACCTTGCGCGTTCGCGTAACATTGTAGATGTTGGAACCCTCAGGCGGCCTAGCCGAAGCGGCAACGCTCACAGGAACAGGCTGCTGCTTGCCCGAGGCTTCCAACTCAATGCTGTTACTACCATGCGACATCGTGAACCCAGAATATGCGAGCGATATTGAATGCAGGAACACGAACCAACAAACTTCGGGGTAAGCAGATCCTCAGGTATAAAAAGTGCTAGCAACGAGTTACCTGCAGAGTGGACCTATCGGGGAAATGCGAACGAGCTATTGCCTGAAACAAGTAAAGAAGCTCTGGCATCAAAGTTGAGCGATAGATCCTCAACGGATGGAAGGGGGAGTTAGGCGAGCCGAGATTGCCGCGAATAAGGCCGGCAATGAAATCGAACGGGTTTTGTCTGTGGGATTGTGGCGTCGCAGATCATTTCTCGTTGGGAAATATCTCGTGGAACCGCTTGAGATGTAACGCCAAGTGGACTCGAAGGAATATTGCTAGCAGGGACCAGGCTTTATGTACCAACAGCCACAGCAGATATCATGTTTTCGTGTTCTCTTTGCTCTTTTCTTTATGATCGGTAATGAGTGAAGAGACGAGGTAAAAGAGAGAACGGAGGTTGCATTGCTTGGCTTACTACTCCGCATATCTTGCTGAGCGAGAAGGCAGGGATTGTAATTGTCATCACCAACCTGCATAGATCGACGAGGCATTCATCATTTCATAGGCCATAGCATAGAACAATAAATCTCCACTTGAAGACGTACAAAAGTGGACAGTACATAGGAAACTTGAAACGTGTGTGCCCAGTGGTCCGAGATAGAGTAGTTATCCCGGTACCTTGAACATGAGAGGACTGCACCGCAAGCCGCTGACTTCAACGACCCAGACAGATTATCACTGCAGCTGAAGAAGTCGAAACACGGCACGATCATGCAATCCCTGCGTTCCATTCATGGTTCATCGTGTATGTATGTCTTAATTTAATTACCTGGTCATTCACATTCATGCTGTCACCTCACCCAATGCAACTCTCTTTATCTGACAGCCCCGAATGCTACCCTCTCCCCGTCTGCTCGGTAGCATTAAAAACCAACACGTTGGTCCCTTGCTAAACGCTCCGAAGGGTATCGAGTGCTACGCAGACGATGGACCAAGTATCACAAGCGGCTCCGCCGTTTTACCCGTTGACGGAGAGTAACCATGCTGCACTTGTTGTCATCACTGCCGTTATTTTCTTCATCTATGCGATTCTTGGTATCATTGGGAAGTTGATCATTCGGTTGAATATTACTTCTATGAAAGATTTCGACGTGGGGTTGCTGATTGCTGCTTTGTTGTACTTTATACAAACGGCTTGTGTTGTTGCTGCTTGCAATCATGGACTTGGTGAGCATCGTGATGCTCTGTCTGATGAGAACTTTGGCCGGTTCAGCAAGGTAAGTCTTTTTTTGGAGAGTAGGGAATGTTGCTAATGTGGTATAGCTAATGTATGCGTCACGAATATTCGGGATTCTTATTCATGCGACGACGAAGGTCTCACTTGGGATTCTTATCCGACAGATCGATCGACAAGGTGGCCTTAATACTGCCAACATGATACTTGGTGGAGTTGTCATTGCATGGGCTATCTCTGGAGTATTTGCGACCGCTTTCCAATGCCCAATGCCGGAGCCATGGCTCGCTGAGAACGCAGCGCAATGCCCGAATCAAGGGCCAATATTTCTGTACAATGGCATCATGATCATCTTGACAGATATCGCTCTGTGTGTTCTCCCAGTTGCAATGATGTGGGAAGTCCAGACCTCGATGCGAAGAAAGATGATCGTCATGGCGCTTTTCGGCACGCGACTCATTGTCCCGATCATCACGATACCCGAGCTCGTTTACGCACGATACATGTTTGACGACTCGGGCGATGTTACGTGGCAAGCCGTGTCAATGATGATATGGGGTCAAATTGCACTCGGCCTCTCAGTAATCACAGTCTGCATCCCCAGTCTCAAAGGCGTAATCGACAGCCTACTTGGTTCTACCGCCGTCGCAGCCATCAACACTCCCTACGAACTCAAAGACAGCGGTAACGGAACGGGTCTCGAGATGACTGCCCTCTCCGACTCACGAACGAAACAAACATCGAAGCAAAGTAGTGGCTTAGGCAGTGCTCTACGGAGACATTCAAGACCAAGGCATAACGATCAACCAACGTGGCGAAGGGACGTGATGGGGGAAGTACGAACGGAAATAGCAAGCGGAAGCGATAGCGTGAGGAATTTGACGGAGGGCGTCATGGTGAATCGGGATTTCGAAGTATCTTACGATGATAGACATACTTCACGTGCTGATTCAATGGGATCCAGCGAAGGTGCATATCGGATGTAGGGCAGTTTAGCGTTAGTAATAACAATGGCATTATTCCTTGCCTTAATTCATGTCTTATGATTTACAAGGCTCAAACCTCGGAGAATTAGCTCCTCCTCGCCTCAGCCGCACCGGGCGCAAGACGGTAGATCTGAGCTTCTTCAGTTCCCTTCTCCCGTAGGAATCACTAGCGTACTCGGTTGGAAGCAAGTATCGAACAAAGCAAAACCACCGAGAGAAATCAAGCGGCTGCACCCGGCAAATCCCCCAGCCGCTGAAGATAAATTGGATCCAAGGGGTGCGTTTGACATGTCCGTTGTGGCTTGCGACTCGCTGGCTGGGAATTAACGCCAAGGTTATCTCCGGTCCACTTGGCACTGTAGGGAACAGGCTTACGGGCCGGTCCCTGGTCCCCGAGAGATTTACCGTGGCTTGGACTAAGGATCAATGTCTTAGCCACTGCTGACAATGCGAGAATACTCTTTTCTCTCTATCTAGCGGTCAAGATTTTGTGAAATTGGTTGTGTAACATCGTTGAATAACGCGGTTACAACGTGTTTGATAGAGTTCAATCAAATTAAACTGCCGAGCGCCATTTTCGGTGCTCGTATGTGATCGTCCACTTTGTGCGATATCTTTAGGTGCCGTGGGTGGGGGTTATAGAGGGTCACTGATGCCACTTGTTGAGCCACCGTGATCCACTGTTCAAGGGGCCAGTTGGGGCTGGTCAGAGCATGAATTAGTACGTAACGAAGGATATGTTGGTTATCCTTGTTCCTTGCTCATGGCTCTTCGCTATACTTTTCGTGGCAAGACATGCGAATCGATGAGCCGAGTCCATAAAGATGGAGTTTGTGGGATCATTATTTGTAAATGTCAAATTCATGGCCCTGAATGCGCTGGTATCTGTTGTGCAGATTTTATGAACGCTGCCACCAATTATTTGCATGCGTTGCTGACTCAAAATTGTTAGAGTCATCCTTCTTCCCCGCCCGGGATCGGATAAAGTTCGTTAACCAACTGCCATATCTGGATCTGTGAGTCAAAGCAAATACCCCTATGTAAACCTCATGGTGCCAGATATTCTAAAAGGCATTTCTTCAAACAACACATTGTTGACCAATTGAAAATAAAATGACTTCTCTCGACGAAGAGGCCCGCAATGAAGCGGCCCCGTTGCTGCAAAACAATGAAGAAAGATCTGTCTCAGAATGGCCGACGAACGACTGGTGGGCTGAGCTATCACTCATTACACGCTATACACTCCCTCTGGTAGCAACATATCTACTTCAATACTCATTCAGTGTTATCACAACAACAGCTGCAGGCCATCTTAGCCCCGATGACTTGGCAGCAGCAGCAATTGGCGTCACAACCATGAGCATAGCTGGTCTCGCCCTCTATGAAGGAATGGCAACGACTCTTGACACCTTATGTGCACAAGCGTATGGAGCCGGCAACAAGACGGGTGTTGGCTTGCATGTCCAGCGCATGCTTCTTCTCATGGCAGTTGTTACTATCCCTGTTGCTGCAGTTTGGATCTGTTCTCCCGCATTCCTGATTCTCATCCTCAAGCAAGAACACCTCGCCGTCAAAGCAGGTTCATTCCTCCGCGTTAGCATACTAGGCATCCCCGGCTATGCCTCCTTCGAAGCACTAAAGCGCTTCCTCCAAGCCCAAGGCGACTTCAACACCGGCATGGCAGTCTTGGTCGTCTGCGCCCCCATCAACGCCATCCTCAGCTGGCTCTTCGCCTTCAAGCTTAACCTTGGTCTCGAAGGAGCCGCTCTCGGCGCAGCAGTAGCCAACACCCTCCGCCCAACCCTCCTCCTCATCTGCATCTTCTTCAAAAAGTCAACCCACGAATGCTGGCCTGGCTTTACGCGTCGTGCCTTGCAGGGCTGGGGACCCATGGTTCGGCTATCTGCCGCCGGATCGGCTGTCACGTTGGCGGAGTGGGCTGCGTTTGAGATCATCACCGTCAGCACGTCATATGTGAGCACGATTCATCTCGCTGCGCAGACGATCTTGACTACTACGTCGATTGCGATGTGGCATATTCCGTTTTCGCTTGGTGTTGCTGTTAGTACGAGGATTGGACATTTGGTTGGTGGTGGGCAAGTCAATGCTGCGAGACGGGTCACGATTCTTTATGGGATCATGTTTGTGGCTTTAGGGTTCTTTGATGGTGCCGTTTTGTTCTTGTTGAGGAACTACATTGGGCCTTTCTATGCGAACGATGAGGAGGTTCGGAGAATTGTTACGAACACCATGCTGGCTGTTGCGTGCTTCCAAGTGGTTGACTCCATTGTCTGCGGATGCAATGGTGTTCTTCGTGGTTTGGCTAAACAACCTGTGTCAGCATGGGTTGTGTTCTTCGTCAACTACTTTGCCGCTGTTCCCATCGCAGTCTGGCTGGAATTGGGTCCTTGGAACCTTGGTCTGAATGGTGTTTGGTCAGGAGTGATAGGTGGCTCTGCAGTCATTGCGCTTATCGAAGTCATCTACATGATCAAAGTTGACTGGAGAAGTTCAGTCGAGACAGTCAAGTCAAGGGAGGATTAGCCTCTCGACTTTATGATTCAACATCAATACAATATTTTTCAGTGTCTTGATCAGAGCTTGCCAGCCTCAATGAAGAAGATTGACTGTGTCACATGCAACGTCCGGAGCCGAACGTGATGGTGATAGCTCAACAGCTGATGATCGGCACAGCTCGTTGTTTCCTCCTTGTCACTTTTCTCAATCATCTTTCATCTGATCACGCGACCTATTCCTGTAATTTGATCGTCGCTTTGTCCACGTGGTACACAACAGTTCCTAACGTTTGAGGGAACATCGTCATCAGTGACAGATCCTTGGGTCAGGGCGCGTGGGGTTCTCGACCTCGTCAATCTTGCGATCTGCATTAGATACCTCGCACCAGAAAATAGCCGCGGTACTTGATGCGCTGGCATCATTCGCATGAGTGACTTCTCGGACAAAAGGAATGATGTGCAAGTCGACCCCGCTCGATTACATGGTAAAAGGCGTAGTCATTCTGCATGTAGGATTCCGTCATCTTTTAGTATCCTCCGATAATCGCCCATTGGCTTTGCTGCTTAACTTCCAAATCAGGATTTGAGGGTCGCTTAAAGTGCAAATGCCCAACACCAGTAATTGTATCTCACTGCCGACAGCCTCGAAACCGCTTTCGAAGTAGAAAAACATGGGTAACAGTGTCGTTGCGTGTTACCTTCTCCTTTGGGCCTCTGCGTTGTCTCTTTTCGCATTTTCGTATTCACCAACACAGCAAATCTCAGGTCCCTAGATTGCACAAGATTTCTCGTTTCGATGGTCAAACATTCACTGCATTTTAGACTTGCTGAGCTGTTATAGCCCCCTCCAATCAATCTAAGCTTAAAACAAGGCGGACCATTTCAGCCTTAAAAACTATGACCTGGCACTGTTATTGTTAGCGCGGGAGTTGATGAGTTGTCTCCGAGCGCGGACCGATATCTCACCCATATCAATCAACGACGATCGCACATTTGATATTAAAATTCGCCCCCTTCGGTCCCGTCAAACTCTATTGACTTTCTGGAAGGGGGTGATCACTAACAACTGGTGGTAGTTTTCGCACTTATTATCTCACGTGTACATGTCATGTGCCCCAAGCAAAGCCCCTTCATGAGGGGTTGGAGGATTGAGATTATCGTGGAATGCGAAAAGAGAGCATCATTGTGCAGTTGGTCAATTTGTTTATAAAATGGCTTTGTTGTCCACTGACTATCCAGGTAATAATTCAGCAGCAAAAATGACCATCGTGGAATTCTTCGCGCCTCCAAATATTATCTTCATTTCTTCAGAATTATCTGATAGCTGAGGCTTGCATCGCGCGCCTTATTCAAATTATAGCCACGATGACTTCATCCAATAAACAATCTTATATCACACTTATAGATTTAAACGGTCAGTCATCTAGGACGTATCGCTGGCTTGAATCTTCACTTACTTCTCAAACACATCAGGCAACATGGGAACTGTCACTACGCAAGAGCACAAACGGTCAGGTTCAATGCGTGTTGAACCTTCAGTCAGCTCCGTCACGCTGACTCACACCAAGCAGGTTCCAGATCGCCAAAAGCCTGTTATAAGGCCTCGAAGAAAAGAGTCTATGGACCAGTATTTGACCGGTGTTGGTGCGTGGTCTTCAACTCGGGTGATGCCCGCCGCCTAGATCGCTGTCGTCGAGTTGGGAAGTTTTGGAGTCATCGGCGTTTGCAACGCTCGTTTATTATGGATACCGGCGTTCTGAATTAGGTGGTATAGATTCATTCCAGATATACCTGCGGCATCTAGAGTAGTCAAACAGGATACTCGCTGCAGATCAGATACGTGAGCATATCACAGTCCTTGTTTTATATTTACATAGATTGATCCAAGTTCTTTGCCGCTTTGCTGTGTACAAGACCTGAGCCTTTCGTGAAAGCATGTTAAGAATAAGCAAGTTCAGAAAGAATCGATCATCTCCCATATTGGCTTCGGTTCAGGAAGATAAAGATCAAGTGGCGGGTAATGGCCATGTGACACAGCTGCCCGAGATCCGCCGAAAGTGAGTGAAGATCTCACACACGATGAAACGCTATGTTTCAGTGGAAGAGACATTTGCATATTTGCCTAATTAACGATTGGGCAAGCATCAGTCAAGAGAGACAGCCCTGAAGCTAATTCCTGTCTGCTGAATGCCAATAGATCAGAATACAGCTCGCCTTATTTTTCCGGTGCTTAAAACTGCATTTATATCCTCCTCTGCTGAATCGGGCAACTCGTCTGTTGATTCCCGAAAGCGTCTCTCAAATATAACCAGCGTTTTCGTTTTATAAGAATATCTGGATAGTGGAGCGAGTTTCGTTATGTACACAAATCTACAGCCTGGTGTGACCACAGTAAGCACCAATGCACATTGAAGTCCAATCAAGATGCATGTCTTCAATTTCGTGAGGGGCTTTATTGGGCCTCAGTGATGCCCAGCGCAGTTAATGGGGCTTAGCCAGGCTCAATTCAACTCACTACACGCCGTTTTGCAAGCTAATTGAAAGCCTTACTGTCAACCTTGAATGGTAGTCAATGCGGTTGGGGGCACCAAATTGTTATCGAGAAAAGATGAGAGCCACGTGATCCCTGCATCTTAACCAGGCTCTCCCGTCGATTAAGCAAATCTGTACCTCTTTTATTGCTGTTCCTCACTCTCTGCCGTTTTCGCATTCCTGGGACGCACGCATTCGACTCGGCGGTATGGCGGAGGCATTAGGCATAGCTGGCAGCGCGTTTGGCACTGTCTCTTTGGGCTTGCAACTCTTCAAAGAGATTTCACAATATCTCGATGACATCGACGGCCGTGAAGAAGACCTAAAGGAAGCACGCAATTACGCGACCAACATCCAACTCTCCCTCACTGCGCTGGATGTTGCGATAAGTTCAGTGCCTACGGACGATCCTCCGACCAAGAATGCAATCGATTCATGCAAAGCCTCATGCATCTCCGCGGTAAACAATTTGTTGGCAGTCGTGAAAGATCTCAGAGGCCCAACGATATCCCTATCAAATAGTAACGCTGCTGGGGCCAAAGCGTTTTGCGCGAAATTGAAGTATCCTTTCAAGAAGCAGAACATAGAAAAGCTCGAGGAGAATCTTTCGCGTACGAACAGCGCTCTACAAACCATATTGCAAGTATTTCAACTGTAAGTATTAATCACTTCGTGCTCCTAAATCTTTTATCCTATATTAACATCCGTTCTTACGTAGCAACACTGGCTATGCAATGACATCTGCTCTCCGCAACATGCACCAGGCTGTGGCCGACCTCAATATGATATCGGAAAAGAGCAAAACAGCTCTGGATGAAATACACAAAACATCGCAACTTCATGATGACAGGCTTGGTGCCATCCAAAAAGACGTTAGAGAGTTTTTAATCCTTGCACGAGATTCCGAGGATTCAATGGTCTTGCTGAGGGCGATGGCCCAGCAGGTGTCGGACCTCACCTCTAATACTAGTGTCGACACCACGTTGCTCCAGAACCCAGTATCTGATATATTCACCCCCAGTATACAAACAACCAGCTACCAGGGTAGCGGTAGCATGACATACAATGCCTTTTGTTCCTGCAAAACACAGCGAGTACGATATAGTCAACGTCATTGGGGACCTTTCCTTCTCGAAGCTGAAGTTAAATCAAGAGATCATCATGCGCCCGAATGTCCAATGTCAAAGCTTCCTACATCAACCCCACGAACCAAGCGAGTCTTGAGCCTCTTGATCCCCACAAGTCGAAGGCTATGGGGACGTGCCAGTAGAGTCTCGCTATCGTTCACAACAGGTGCAGGAATACTAGGACTTGGCCAAACGGTGACCTGGATTGCGACAGTGGATGAGAGGGTATCCCCTGTGTTTCGATTAGTGGACGCAATCACTCGTCATGAAACGCTGCCTCGCAATGACATGCGCATCTTGTTGGCCTCATGCTTTAGGCGACTTATCTGGTGTTATGAGAACTCCTATGCTTCTGTAACCGATGTTAATGCATCTGGTGACACAATACTGGGGTCGGCACTATACAAGCATTTTAGAGTAGGTTCTTTTTATCCACATATTGTTTTATTTCCTAAATCGAAGCGCTACAGGTACCCGCCAGATATAATGCCGATAATATCGCAGAACTACTCCAAATGTTGACTATCATTGTTGACTTAAGGTCTTGTACAAACAGGACCCCAGCGTGAGTTGAAGCAATCCCAATCTTTGCTAGTTCTGCAGAACATTTACTCATGTTTGTGGTGTAGTATACCTATTCTTTCTTTGATAGCCACCAGTAGGTGGTTTACCAATTGCACGAGACCTGATCAAGTTGCAGCGACTATCTTGTCCAACTACAGGGAACCAATAGGCTATCGCAGTTCCAGTGAGGGTCTATTATGGTGGCCGACTGAAGCCCGTTCCGGTGCTGGATATAGACTCTTCCAAGCTTTTCCACAGGTAGCCGAAAGTAAGTCTCACTCTGTCCACGACCGACTCAGGCTTAGTAGACCGCGCAGACCTAGAGCTTGGCCCCCTGACCCAGGCTGTTCTGAGGCAAGACCGAAATGAAGTCCAACGGTTATTAGAGACCTTCCCGTCATACCTCACTGAAAGCAATTACTGTGGCCAGTCTCCGGTCCACGTCGCCATTGAAATGCAAGATATTGCAGTTATAAGTGTTATACTTCAATATGTAGACGCTAAAGCCCTTTGCGCTCGAGACAACAGTGGCTATTATCCCATCGATTATGTGGCAAAAAGAACATGGAAGGATACCAAAGAGCCTCAAGCAGATTGCAACGGGTGCAAAGTACTGGAAATGATTCTTCGATTAGATACAGCCCTTTTTCCGACCTCGTTATGTATCGGTTTAAGAACACTGTGGTCCGAAAGTCACAGCTGTACAAAAGGCCATATGATTATAATCAAAGGTCTAGCAGAAAGGAGAGAAGGGTTGAAACAGCTCTCTTATCAAAAGCTTTCGCCAGCTGAAAGGGAAGGTCTAGCAATTTATCGGACACGGATCCTGGACCAAAATGCTGCAGAGGTACAGCACCAACTCGAAGC
Source organism: Fusarium tupiense (assembly GCA_013364945.1). Lineage (NCBI taxonomy): Eukaryota > Fungi > Ascomycota > Sordariomycetes > Hypocreales > Nectriaceae > Fusarium > Fusarium tupiense. The sequence continues at coordinate 3,414 of JABEEO010000487.1, read as the reverse complement.
TCAAGGTTGCCTGGTACCAATGAAGCTCCGCGTTTACGATGAAAATAAGGAATTATCATACAACCATGGATCGATTTACTCGCTTATTCATGATGGCGAAGTCGCTAAGTATGCCCACCAGCTAGGTTTCTGTTACTCAGACTGCGAGTTTGCATATTTCATCTGCTGCTTAGCTTTTCATATGAGTCGCGAAACCCATATGGAAATTATGTGGGCGAACCATCGGTTTTCTTCCTCATACTTCTGCTGGATGATTGATCATTGTACGAGTGTCTCGTCAAGGATTCCTGCCAGAACATTACCTGCCCCGGCGACAGAATTGACGGCGGCTCACTATTTTATGGCCAGCTTGGGAAAATCGGGTTATGCCAGCGAGGGTCAATATTTGACCCTGGACTGCCCCTTGTCATCAGCAGCTATCGGGGCGGTGTTTTCAGAGACCATCGTCGACAGATGTCGCTGCCGGTGTTCCCCAGCTGGCTGTACTCCTCTAGCTAAGCTCTTGGAGGGGATATCTTGGTGGAATGAGCTCCCTTTCACATCAGAACAAGACTTTCCCCGAACAACTGAACGCTTGATAAATGCTCTGTTCTCAGCGCATTTGGGCAGAACCAACGACTTCCATTGGATCTATGCGGCCATTATACGATACCATACGTTTGTTAGGCTGGGCCTGCGTCACGTTTGCTGCTCCATTGTTAGGAACCCTTCAGGTCCCTTGTCTGAAGAGGAGTTCCATGAGATTGAAGAGGAAGACTCTTCCCTGCTTGGATTATTTGAAAGTCTCCTTACAGAGTTCGAAGGCGGCTATTGCCACGAGGTGAGTCTGGCGGAGTTCTTCGAATGGATGCGCATGAAATGGGATCCAAGAATGGTGGAGGTTAGGGAGGAACTTGCTGCTCAGAAGCTTACGGATAAGCAACTGCGAGATGCCGAGTTGGTTGGGGTGGTTTGGGAAGCTTATGGGCCGCAACCCATAGGTGAAAGCTCTGAGCGCTGTGACGTGAAAGAACATGATTTATGGGATGCTATGGATCAACTCGACCTGATTGCTACAGATCCAGAAAGGCCTACGAAGGAAAATCTGCAGACCTATGACTGAACATGGAGCGAGTTCAACCCAACAGCAGTTTCTATCAGAAAGTTCAGCGGCGTCATCTATCGCGAGTCTTGATGTGTTGACGTAATACTGGTTCTGATCACGCAATTGGCTACTGTAAAATGCCCGCCACACCAAGCTATTTCCCTCATCATAAACTTCAACCTTTCAACACCAGGCCCGTTCTAAAAAATGACTGGAAGCAGCAGTCTCCGACCAATTTTAGATCACATTGTGATTCTAGTATCTTACCAGACGCTACAAGAACTCCCAAAACGATTGGAGAGTGCCCTCGCTGTAATTGATGGCGGGGCTCATGCGGACGGCCGGACAGTCAACAAACTGATCGAATTTTCTGATGGTGTCTATATCGAGCTCATCGCCTTTCAAGATGGCTTAGATCCAGAAAAGCGAAAGGCGCATAGATGGGGAGAGCTGGAAGAGAACACTCTCGTCGACTGGGCGTATACACTCCCCAGTGAAAAGGACTTCGGGGTGATCCAACAGCGCCTCGAGGAAGCGAACTCTGAGATTATTTACCACGATCCAGTTGCTGGCGGTCGTATCAGACCAGATGGGGTTGAGCTAAAGTGGTCCGTTGCTTCTGCCTACACTACTTCTGGCAAGGCTGTGCATCCAGGCAAAGCTCCATTCTGGTGTCTCGACCGCACTCCGAGACACTTACGAGTACCTTACAAGGAAGACGATGGATCAGAACCTTCTTACACGAAGCATCCTTCTGGTGCGGTTGGCGTCTCGGGAGTTTCGATCTCAGTGCGCAAGGAGGACCGTGATGTCATTGCTGGGGTTTACGACGGAATCCATGGATCCACTAATGGGGAGGGCACATGGCCTTTCGTTGTTCACTCTGGTTCTACGAAGGGAAAGCAAGAGATTGCTTTGGATATCAGTCAGGATCAGGAGAGGTACATTCATCTCACTCTTCTTGGTGATAAGGGCAGCCCTGAGAGTATTGAGATTCTACCTGGTGTGAAGTTTAGCTTCGAGTCTTGACGGGTTGGACATGGGGGATACGGAGCTTCTGTAACTATTTACTTTAGATTTCCTGAGATATTCACACTTGCATCTTTCACATAGAACGGCGGGGCTCTAACATAACCATGTATCTCATATTGTCACACAAATACAACATATGTCGACTATTTCGTGATTTCACTAGCTATAGCACTGTGTATAGCCATTGGAGAAGTTCCAGAATCCAATTTGATGCTAAAATCGGACGCCAACTGATGGCAGGATGAGACTCCACGTCGCGGCTTTGAGGTGCTTATGGAAAGGGTTGTTGGGCTTGAGTCTTCATGCAAATCATAAAGTTGACAGGCCGCCCAATGGATTCCGATTACGCTGCCAGGACCAGATCAAAATGGAATACTTGGCTGTTATTCGTTATGAGTTGGAGTTCCCTGCTTACGCAGCACTCCACCGCGGTGTAAGAAGGGAAAGCCTACCGTCCTCGTGAGACATTATTCGTATTATGGTTCATGTAAGCTGACGTTGACACATTATACGATTATTTGAACTTCCTTATAGGGACATTCCTGGCGCTTTACCGTGTCTCAGACGAAGATATGCAATGGCCTCGCCGTCAGCATCTTTGTAACAGGTTCGCTTGATTGGACACGCTCACATGACGATGCAAGGAGGGTCTGCAAAACGTAGGTCATGGGAAGTAAGCTTAATTAACCTCAAGCGAGTCGTTATCCATGCGGCTGATTACTTTCTTTCTTTCGACCCCACGATGAAGCAAGAAGCTCCTCGATCTGTCATCGAAATCGGCCCTTCCGTATCAATTCTTCGAGCTTTGATCATGTATGACGAAATGTTCAGCTGCCAAGTCCTGGGCCCTCGATGCGGCGATCTCTATAAGAGAAGCATACTTCTCTGAGAAGAATGACTTTATTTCAACGCACTCTATCAGTTACAATCTCAACGAAAACACCATCTCAACAAATCAGCCAAGGCCAATTTATTCTCGTAATCATGAAGCTCTTTTACACTGCCCTCTTCGCCCTCGCTGCCACTGCAGTCAATGCCTGTGACAGTACCGTTTGCGAGGGAGCTACTGTTCTTCGAGTTGTTCCATGTACCAAGGAGTGCATGGGACGACCTTGCCACCTTTATAATTGCCCCGACAGTCCATACTATAATAAGGTTATCAGTAGTTAAAAGAGGCTTTAGCTACCTATATATAAAGGTAAAGAATACTAATAAATATATACAGGTAAAATACTTATTACCCTTACTATTACTTAAAATCTTACTTTTAGCTAAAAAGTTAGTATTTTAATAACTAA
>JABEEO010000484.1:0-14838 GCA_013364945.1 Fusarium tupiense | reverse complement strand
GCCATGACCATCTTATCAAGATCGGCAAAAACATACAACAGCGGGGATTCGCTGGTCGTCACCGACCCAACTACTAATCCGCCCCTTATCAGCTTATCTATGGGAGAGCGGACGGGATCCCGAGTTCTCTGATAGGTATGGTCGTATGTGATTATCAAGGTTGCAACTTCAACTTATACCGAGAGTCTAAGGAGGCGGCTTGTGAACAAAGTGATCACATTAGTGGAAACAAACCAGAGGAAACACTCAAGTCTTTAGGGACAACATCGCTTGACGAAGGAGCCGTTTGCGAAAGAGAATAGAAGTCCATTGGTCGAACAAAAAATGGTTGAGTGTAGTTTGAAGTACTAAAGAAAGATGAACAGCGGATATTTGTGAGCTGCCACCAATGCAACTGCCAAGTTGCCTGCTTGCCTGATTTGGGAGACTGCTCCCGAACGAACTTTATCTAATACTTGATAAGTCGTTCTTGATTGTCGTAATGTTTGTACTCACGAAGAAAACCCCAGGCGTTACAGGCACATAAACGGATGTAGGGTAACGTAGCCACAACGTCAGTCAACGGGTAACTATGGGTCTGCCGTTAAGATCCGTGATTGGCCCGATTGTCGTGCACATCATTCAAACGCATGTGTAAGAGTGTCGTACGGATTGTAATCATATGGCCAATTGCTGAAAGGAAGTCGTTAACTTTCTTAATCGAAACAGGGATGTCTTCGATTACTTCACCGTGTGGTCTCCTATTGATAGCCACACAATGCTTTGCTCATGCTAGATCATCTCGTATTCGTCTCGAAATAACATAGGTATCTCATCAAATGCACATTCCACAACAAACCAGGTGACACCTAACCACTCCTAAACAGCAATCAATATGTACTCCTCTATTTAACACCCAATCTTAGTCCCATAAATCATTGCTCTGATACTGAATAGCTTGCTTTTGCAACAAGGGGAGATCATTCCTCGTACTCTTCCTTGGGCAATATCACCTCATCCAGTCCGCAAATCTCCTACATTTTGTTAGCCCTCAACCAAGCAGGAGACGGCCGAGACGGATATTTACCTTGCGCTTTCGTTTGAAATCTGTGTAGAAAGAGTTCCATATTATCCTTGCCGCGCAGTCCTCTGCGCCATCTGCCAAAGTCGTGCAGTTAGGTTGTGATTGGAGGCGAAGCTCCTCATCCGTTTGTATCCATGGCTTGGAAACCGGCCAGTCGGAAAAATGGACGAGTTTAGCCTCGTTATAGACAGCGGCGGGATCCCAAGCCTCAGTATCAGAGCCGAGATACCTCTTGTGATTGTCTGCACGGAACTCACCCGTTAACAGATCATATGGACGATGTGGGAGGACAAGGGCACTCTCGCGATATAGATAGTTCACAATCTCCATATCGAAGTCGTTCTCAGAGGCAGAATCCACCTTGGCCATGATGCGGGCAAATTCCTTTTCAGAAGGTTGGATAAGTATCACCTGAGATGAGAGGATCTCCTTCTCAGGAAACAGCCAGTAGGCCCTTGGCATAGCTACCGGTGCTGGGGGCGAAAGGAATAGCTCATCCATGTCTTGCAAGAGTGTGGAATCAGAATCGATAGAGAGCACGCGGCTGTATTGAGTCTGATTAAAAGCGAGGAGCTTTGTGTATGAATCAGCCCAGGTATCTAAGGATGACACTAGTTAGCCGGGTTCCTGCACAAAATTTACACCTCAAAAGAGGTGATAAGAGTGTTCGCTTACCGTCTTTATTGTCCTTGTGCTGAACTGTAATGGGAACGAGCTTGACTCGATATTCATCACGAGCTTTGATGAGCAATTGGGTATCCAACGAGCTGCCGTTATTTGCCTCGAACATGTGAGAAGGATACATCATCACACGGTCGGCACGACTAGAAAGGCGATTCAACGACTCGAAGAACATGACTGAGTTACAAAGATAATCGCTATTCGTGACATATTGCGTGTAAGCAAAGCGCGACCAGTCAATCTCGATTGAGCCATGGAATTTCTCCAATGGCTTCTGGGAAAGAAATCCGTTATTTGAGAGGACGAAGAAGATGAAGAATGCAAAGGTGAGTCCTGCTGCCCATCGATATCGCCTCGATGCCATGAAGCTTGGCGGGAATGGGGGTATCATTTCAGTTAATAGTTTTGCCATTTGTCTCGTAGGGCGCGACAGTTGAGTCGTAGAAGCCACTTTCGGGGCATTCAATAGGCGATTTTAATTATTGTCAAGTCGTATTGCGCGAATGAGCAAGTGAACTCCAAGTGCGATGAGACTGCTGCGTCCAGGTAGAGAGAGTGGTAGAAAGGAGCCAGTCCTTCTAGAATTATACAGTATTGTCTGTCAGGTAGAAGTCTAGATAATGAATGTCTATTAAAAAGGAAAACGGGAAAATTGAAAAAGGGAGGAGAATACGGGCAAATCAACAGAGCCTGAGTGAAATTCAAAGCCAACTAACTACCGTACCGCCCAACAGAACGAATAAATGAATGCTTGCAGCGTGGCACCTAATTTAGCAAAGACCCTGGAAAGATACTTTTGTCTAGGCGCTTAGATATGAATTAACCCTGCAAGATTTGTTATACCAACTTGATCTGCCTATTCGGGAGAAGAGACAATAAATGGTTTGCCAATCAGATGAAGGCCTTGGCCCCGTTCGATATTTTTATTTGCGGTGTTTCAGGGATTAATAAGACAACCAACAACCAACAACCAACAACCAACACTGTCTGTGTACCTGGTGTACATGGCGTGACTTATCAGGTAAGGTACTTCATTCCAAACGGACACACGATGCCTTCAGTCTTTCATCCTCATTGTGGTCTCCTATCATCGTGGATGGAAAATATACGCTCCTGAAGTCATTGCATGATCGTTAATCTGTCTAGGCGCGCTCCTATAGAAGTCATCGCCATGACCTTCTGGGCCCAACAAGCGTTCATAATCATCCTGATCGTTCTGTTTCTAGAGCGCTCTGTGCCTTGAGTTGAGGGGATTTCCCCTGTCGCTCCAGAGATCATGTTACCAGTATGCGTAGTTCATTGTTGGTGACGCAGAGAGACTTGCCAGGGCATGAAGACTTGTTGGTGTAGTGATTCTCCAAGTGGTAGAGACTTATTTCACATCCTTGAAAAAGCAGCCATCTTATGCGTGTTGGTTGTGTTCTTACAGGCCTAGTGGGCTGGGTTGAGCGCGTGAATCCACCATTGGCCGAATCATGATACAACGGGGATGAGGAATCCCAGGACTGAGGAGTTTGGGGTTAGGACAGTTGGAACAGTTGGGTCTTGTTTGAGTTCTTCATCGAGCCTGGTCTGCTCCCACCGCTTTGCACGTCTTGCTTCTCTCCCGACCTCCTTTCATAGGGCGCTCAGCATATCTAAATACCTCGGTTAGTCTTCTTACGCCCCTTTTATGGTTATTCATATCCTCTATTTGCTCCTCTTCCTGTCTAAACATATATTTGACTATGCTGGCAACCTTTGTAACACTTATATTGGCATTGATAGCCACTGCCTCGGCCGAAGTAACCCCCAGAGAGGTCCTATGGACAGATGATACGTTTGGGCCGGACGGCCCCTGGCGTGCAGTCAGTATTCGGATGGGAAACGAAGAATCATCAATTGGCCTATATCCCGGCAGCGCTTGGGAGTCGTGGTTGATTCAAGATCGATACTGCAGCAAGGGCACATGCTACGCGTCTAAAGCTGGCACCTATGACAACTCTTCCGGTACGCAAGGAGGTATTCAGATGCCTGCAGATATAAGCGGCTTCATGCTTGGTCTGGACTTGAAAGGCAACCAAGCAACTCGACATTTGGACCGCATGTGGTTGAACGGGGCTATAGTTGAAAACGTGAGCCTTGCTCTCTTGGAGTCTCAGAAGATCAAATATCCTGGCGGCCAGACATCGCCCTTCTTTGCTGGCTGTCTAAGTCTAGGTGGAAGGCGGGCCATAAACCAGAGCTTTTCCCAAGACGATGGTCCATCCATCAACGCAAGTCTCGTGCCAGGATGGATGTGGGAACACGAATGGACAAGATCGAGCTCTTTCGGCATGCATATCGGATCCGTACAACCTGACATATCTGGGTCTTTATGGTTTGGAGGCTACGATCAGAACCGTGTTATCGGAGAAGTCCTCAATATGAACGGAGGCCCAAGGGACGGGATCACACTTCGGGATATCGGGATCGACGTAATAGGAGCCAAGTCTCCTTTCGAGTTCGATTCGAAAGATGGCCTACTTGCCAACGGAAACTCCTCCATTGGGGGTAGCCTTAAAGTCTTGGTTGATGGCTGCTCGCCTTACTTTACGCTGCCCAGGTCGACCTGCGATAGCATCGCCGCCTATCTCCCTGTCAACTTCAATAAAGATCTCGGCCTATACCTATGGGATACGAAGTCAGATAAATACAAGGAAATCATCAACTCTGCGTCGGCCCTAAGCTTTTCATTCATCTCCAACTCAAACACTGATCCAATAAAGATTCGTGTCCCTTTTATGCACCTCAATCTGACACTCTCGGCACCCCTATCTGATAAACCAACACCTTATTTCCCTTGTCATTCGAATGGAAAAGACCAGTATGTTTTAGGCCGTGCATTTCTTCAGGACGCCTTTGTTGGGGCCAACTGGCACCCGGATATCGATACCTGGTGGTTAGCACAAGCCCCTGGCCCTAATATTCAGGCGACACCAAACGTTGTATCGATAGGAGAGAAAGACAAGACTGTGAGTAAGGGCGGGAATGATTGGAAGGTATCCTGGAGTGGTGTTTGGGATGACCAAGAGGCACCCTCCAGTACCCCTACAGCAGATACCACCGGCAAAAAGGGAGACACTGGGGGGAACGAAGAGAACAGCAAGAAAGACGACCAAGAGGATAAAAATGTTGGAATGTCGGTTGGAGCCAAAGCTGGCATCGGTGCTGGCATTGCTGCCGCTGTCATAGCTGCCGGAGTGGGCATCTTCTTGTGTTGGCGCCGGCGTCGGAATCAGCCTCAAGAGGAGACGGCTACAGAGCCTGTGGTAAGAGTTGATGAGTCAAAGTTGCCGTCGGTAGTTTTATACCCTCAAGAATTGCCTAGCCAGGAAGTGCAGCCACCTTATTATCAAAGGTTTGAACTGCCTTCCTGAACCAGGGGCGGGTTCATCAGGGGTCTTGACTTTCTTGTTTGCTTGCTTGTTTACATATTTTGCATGTTATCTTAGCCTTTATTCCTAGATTAGATTTTGACATTTGTCTCTTTGTCCTTCGCATACCGTATCAGATCTTGTAATACCCAGAAGCGCTCATAGTTTGTTACTTTATCATGCCTCCTCATGGTGTTACACTATTTCCTCAGGTGATTATTGTCCTATCATATTCTAACAGCCCTGAATGCCATGATATGGCATTGTCATAAATACATGAATCAAGTCGCATGCTATATTCTAATATTGCGGCAGGCGTCAAGCCAAACAAAAGCAGTACATCATGCGCCACCTCTCAGGTATAGATTCCGCGTTTACCTCGTATCTTTAGTTCATACATAGAAGAAGACGGAATAACTCATTCTGAACTGCCACTGGTCAAACGTACTTAGCCAACTGTAACATTGGCTCATCGCGACTTCATACAGCCGCCAGCCTAGTACAAAGTCAACACAAGCTGTAGGACAAAGTAATGGCTCATGAAAGCAAAAGACGAAACCATGAATACCTTATGATCAACCCTTACAACAGTTACACGGTGCCTTGTTCTCCCTCGTGTTGTGTAAGTTGGCAATTAAAGATGACTCTTTTACAAACTTGGCTCAATTTGGCTCCCTTTGATGTTGAGCCTCAACCAGGTACAGATGTCTTTTGTCTTACCATGGACTTTGCTTGCAATAGCCGATGACCGCGCTGCTTCCCCTACGAACCAAAGCCAGAGGCCGTGTATAAAACACTGCAGAAAACCACTTAACCTCTCGACGGTCTACTCACCCCCCTGTTCAAACTTCTTGTTATCAGCTTTGTTTTCCACTCACTGGCCCAGCATGACAAGCCATACTCCCCCACCTTTCGGTGAACACTCTAGAATCACCGGAGATGAAAGTGAGGGCAGTACCAAACGGCTTTTTGACGAGGTCGTTAGACAGGGCGTCCTTTTCAAGACCGAGAGACCCAATCATCCAGAAGCCCAAAGCTTTGTGCCACGCCAAGTCAGCTTCGACTCCATGCCAGAGTCCGGCCTCACAGACGAACAACTTATCCATGAATTTATATCTATCACTGCGAAGAGTACTAAATCGAGGTCTCCAGACTTTTTGGGATTTCCTGATGTTACTGCGTGCCCTGCTGCAGTTGGAGCAGCGCTCTTGATACCACTTCTGAACCAAAATATGGCGAACCCAGAGACTTGTCCACCAAAAGCGACCTTTGTTGAGATGGAAGTCATACACTGGATACGTGAGGCACTTGGCTATCCTGTACTTACATCCTACATCAAAGCCATAGACGTTGGCGGAGTCTTTACGCCTGGGGGATGTCTCTCAAATACTGTTGCGCTTTTGGCTGCGAGAGAAAAGTGTTTCCCCGGATCATGCTTGACTGGCATCCCAGTGCTGCCGGGCAAGGTCCGTGTGTTGGTACCAGATATGGCAAAGAATCACTCAATACGCTCAGCCATGGCGACGATGTCCCTTGGGGAGGAGAATATCATATCTGTTCCCATCGATGCCGAGTTTCATATGGATCAAGAAGCCCTAAAACGGATTATTGACCAAGAAGGGAATTTAGGGAACACCATCATGGCCTGTGTTGCATATGCAGGTGATCCAACGTACTTGAGGATCGACGATTTACATGGTCTATCGCAGATCCTCCAAGAGAAAAATATCTGGTTCCATGTCGACGCCTGTCACGGCAGCCAACTTGCCTTTTCAGAACGACATCACCATAAGCTGCGAGGCATCGAAAAAGCAGACTCCATCGCAGTTGACCCGCAGCAAGCAATGCCCATTCCCTATGACTGCTCTTTGGTCCTGTTTCGTGAGCCCAGTACCCAAGCCTCCTTGTCGACCGACTCAGACTCAACCCCCAACGCGCAGTGGTCGTTTGGAGCGACTGGCCCTTTCTCTGGATCTAGAGCTTTTAATTCATTGAAGATTTGGTCCTCGATAAAAAGGCATGGAAAGAAAAGCATGGGCCGGATGATTGATGACAGACTAGAACTCACAAACGCGATCCAGTTGGAGGTTCAACACCGACCAAACCTCGTACTATTGGGCGGAACCGACATCAACTCCTGCATAATTATATACGTCCCCGCAAGTGTGCAGAGATATTGTCTTGAACACAACATTCGTCTCTCAGACGCAGACTTGGAGAAAGTCAACCAACTGAATCTCCACATCCAAGATATAATCCACCGAGAACGTGTCTACTATATCTATGGGTTCCCTCTTCAAAATTGCCCGCATGGTGGTTTCATCGAACCTGGCAAGACGGTCTTTGTCCTACGTACCTTGAATGGGAACCCCAAGTCAACCATGGATAATGTGAGAGGCTTGCTGGACAGAATCGAATCTTGGGACTGTTTCTTCTCACAGATCGCCAATACATATGTATGGGAGACACTGCTGGCTCGTCAATGAATCGTCTACAAATAGCCGAGAGAAAGCTCGCTCCAAAGCTGTATGATCTATTCGACAACAATGACTTCGCAGCCGTTGTCTATGGCTCTTCGGCGCTTCAAAATAATGCCATACTGTCGAACATCGATCTAATGATATTTGCCCCCAGCGCTGAGTCCTCGAAAATACAAAAGGTAGTCTCGGTTTTCCGCTCTGTGATGGAAGCAGAGGGGATCCTGATCGACTTTGAGATTCCCCTTCACCGAAGACTCCTAGTAACATTCGAATTTGCCGGCCAAGCTGCAGAGTCCGGACCTCCTTTGGACGAAACGGGACATGTGTCAACCATCTCTAATACGCCAGAGTACTTGTCATCTGACGAGATGTTGCGACGATTGGCATTCAACGTGCTTACAACTCCGAATAAGATCATCGCAGCCACGATCGGCGGTACTAGTAAACTCAAGGGCCTAGAGATGACGGCAGCTAGGAAGTTGGTGGCCATAGTTCAGCATCTCGGATAGTCAGAAGTTAGTACGGCGGACGAGTTTGTAAATCTCGTAATGTTAGATGGTGGTAGGGGGGAGAGAAAACATCTTGGTTATAGGCCACGACATGCTGTCTTGGAGAAGCTTCGTAAGATCTTTCGCGATGTACAGAAGACTCCGTTTGAGTGACTCAGACAGCATCCTTGTTAATGTTAGTATCGACATTGTCTTGATAGATAGAAAAACCATCTAGTTATTTATTTGACTTCATATCATAGACACTTCATGAGGGGACTAGAGGTTGCCTACCTCTAGCCAAGAATTTCCATCAGGTGCTCTGTAGATAACTCCACTAAGCCTCTGACATATGTAGTCTCAAAGAACACAATGATGAATTCTAGTCCTTTGGAATGGGCTAGGGTTTGCCCAGCTCCCGAATGATATACACCCCAGTTAGCTCAATCTTGCTGCTCTGCTCTCATTCGAGGAGTATTGCTGTTAAGCAAGGTCGCTGAGGAGGTGATTACCCAGCAAAAATGATGTGCCACCTGGGAGGAACGTCTTGAGGCTTTGGAGGATGGCAGGTTTTCCTGTGCCTGGGAAATCATAAAGCACATCTTTGTTTGAAAGATTGGGAGGCATGAGCGTGATAGCTTTGTGGGCTTGCCATAATCACGAGTGTTATTTCAGTTGAGGTTTCTGTGTGATTTGGAAGTGGCCTTGTGAACTTGGTAGGATTGATATCCAAGGAACAAGTGACTTGAAGGTGATAGAACCAGTCACAGGATGAGCTTTTAACGGGACCCAAGGGCTATATTGTGCATTAACCAAAGTTTATAAATGACGCTGTTTCTACTGGCAGCTCTAAGTTAACCTGTCATCATTGTTCAACTTCACACAAACTCTGTTGCCGAATACTCTTACATTCTTTTCCACTAACTTCCTACCTAGGTTATATATAACTGCCTGAACCAATTCAACGAACCACGAAGACGTTACTCAAATGAGCCTGATAGCCCTACTACACAAGGAAAGTTTGTGACGGTGTCATTATGTGTCTGTCCTGCGTGGGGGGTTTTTCTCTCTGAATGCAGCCAGAAAAGGCGTCATGGGATTATATGCTCTTCCGTGTTTCCGACAATTGTACATCCAACGACGCATCGAATCCATACCAAGCATTCTGGGTGTGGACATCGCTCCAATGTCAGACTTGGTTTCCCATGTAACCAAACACCTTTGGTCTTTATACAATTAGGCAAGCTAATAACATCGAGCTTTGCACAAACGATAATAAAAGCAAGCAGAAAAAGAACTGGAAGGGGAAAAGCGACGTTACATATCGATCACTCGTCGATCCCATGCTTCTGTCCTGTCTGAGGTCCCTGAGACAGGTTTTCCTGACCCTTTTGACTGGCGCGGAGTTGCTCAATTGTCTTATACTCCTTACCGAGAAGTTTCTTGAGACGATGTGGTTGAATCTGATCAAATTCCGCGAGGACCTGACCCCTTCGTTTCTTCCATGCTTCCAACTTCACCCCCTGAGGTCGAGAGATCTTGGTGACCACGAGTGGATAGGGGCTCGTGTCACGGCGGGTATGAATGCTGCAACCGACACCTGCTTTCTCAAGGACCTGCTGGACATGGACACGGCGGGGCTTGCTCATCGGGTACTCTTCAGACATCTGTGTGTGGTGGCGGAGAAAGGTGCTGACACACTCGCAGTCGCTGCAGTCACAGGGAACGCCGGCGAGGGCCCAGGTCCAGGGTTGCCGAGGCTCCGGTCCAAGGAAGTCATCAAGAACACCCCGAGTGACAGCCGAGAAAAACTTCTTGTAGGTTGATGTGCTCAAGGAAATGCTTTCATCTTCGAGAAGGGGAATGGTGGAACGTAGAAAAGGAAGCCAGGTCAACTGGAAACTAGCCTTTGAAAAATTTCCAAGCTGCTTGGTGATCTTGGTCATGAATTGACCTGAAAGATTGTTTGACTTTGTGCTGGCCTTTAAAAGTCCTGAGAAGAAGTTTCCTATGTCGTGGTGTGTGACTGCATTCCCCAGCCTACGCTGAGCCCACATCTTGGAAGTCAACCAAGGTGGGAGTTCCCTCTTTTCTGACTGCTCATTGATTGTTGTTGGATGTTGTAGCGAAGCAAAATCCTGAGATTCGATCAATAAGCCTGCCATGGTTCGATAGAGATCCATGCCCTCTTGCCGAGGAAGTTTGTCTTCTTCAATCAGAGCCATCACTCGTGCCAAAGTCATGAAACGGAAGCCAGGGGCCAGAGGAAACTTCTCGAAAAGAGGCACAACACTTATGAATTCGTTAGCAGAGTGGGAATAGACTAGAGAGGAGGGACGGATATGTTAACTTACAACTCTTTCAGGAAAGCAAGCTTGCTCTCGAAGTACAACGCAAAGTCGACCACAGGTAACGCGTCATCTGCAGTCAATTCAGTAGGGCCATCTCCATCAAACAAATTCTGCAGAGTTTGACGGGTCCACTCCAAGATTGGCCCAGGAGTTGGAAGCGAGTCGGTGGGTAAGTCACTAGGAAGTGGAACAAAGTGAGATACGACCTTGTACGTGTGTGGCAACCCATCCTGTGAAGCCATAGCAAGAGAGAGTCTCGTGTTCGTTAGTTAAGAAACAGTAATAGATGTAGTAGAACGTACCCTTTCTTGAGCTTGTTGAAATTGTCTAAAGTCTTGTCATCGTCCTCGGGCTCGATCACCCATTGTCTTAACCAGACAAACAAATCAGATGGTAACACCTTGTAAAATTTGGCCAGAATGTCCTCAACAATTTGGTAACGTTCATGTTGTAGGGCGATTTCGACGACCTTTGACAGGACGGACTTATCCTTCGTCAAGTTAGGTCGAGTTTCCAGCTTGGGCATTACATTCTCAACAAGTCCGACCATTGTGCTGATCAAGTGGTCTTGCACACCTGGCTGAGAGCACAAGTGCACAATATACTTGATCTGCATCTCTGGAGACGAGTCACAAAAGCTGCCGTCGAGCTGGCTAAGTAAGCTAGCAACTGAGTCGTGAGGGACAATAACAATGGTCTATTTGCGATAATCAGTGACAGGTACAATTGAAACCAGTATTGTACTTACGCCTCGACGATACCAATGTGTTGCTGTTGTACCCTAATAGCATGGGTTAGCATGAAGCTGACATCTAGGATTTTGCCAAGTACGCACCGAGTTGCCACTGAATTCATACTCTTTCTCAGACTCCACACCCTTGAAGGCACTTGGATCAAGAATGCAATTTTCCGAGACGACTAGTTCATCTGTGACGGCTTCACCTTGCAAGTCTCTAAGAGTCTTGAGCCGACAAACCGTCTCCTCAACTGAATATAGTGAAGGGTGATAGCCGTTGAATGGGTCTGGGTAGGTTTCAAGGGTCCTGGACAAGGTAAAGGACAATGGATAGAAAGCCTGCATCTCTGGCTCAGCAAAGTCCACCAGCCCAATCTCCTCTCTCTCAAGCAGTGCAAGATACATCGTAGCCGGGCATCCCTCCAAGGCTCGTTGAAGAGCCATGAACCGGGTCATGTCTGCTCCTTTCAGCGAGCTTAGGGAAATGTTGGCTTGTGTATACTGGTGGTCTAGGACGTGGCATGCATATGGAGTTTTGCGATCCTTTTGCTCCTGCGAGAGCCATCCTTTCAAACATTCACTGAGGGGCCGCAGTTCGGTTTCCGAGAACGTATTAAATGTGCGCGGCGAGGATCGGCCGATGGCGAGGTTGTAGGTAAGAACCCAGCGATAGCCTGACTTGACGGGAAGAATCTCGTGGTGAACATCCGAGTACCAAGCAGCACATGAAGTTCGGCTCTTGGAAGACTCATAGACAATCTCCTCGCCGCAGTGCTCCAGAACGACCTCTCCACCCTTATGTTTTGATGGCAAACTGACGACAAGGGTTCCAAACATGTCAGGGATTTTCTCAGTGCTGGCGACAACGTTAGTTCGGCTGGTTAGACGGACAGGAATATTGACGTACTCGGTGTGTGCCTTGAACATGGCACCCTTTTCATAGAGAAGCATCTTGTAGAGCTCAGCGTGGACAGGCGTCTTGATGCCCATCTGTTGAGCGACAAGTTCACACAGTTCTTGGAGGTAATTGGACCATTCGTCTCCGCCGATAGCGAACTGCTCAGGATCGAGTTCCCAGGTTTTTCGGACTGAAGTGTCGACGATAGTATCACTTCCTCTTCCAAAGGGCGCTTGTCGTGCCTGAGTGATGATCTTGACAGCTTGCGCTTTCTTGAGTGGAAGCTTGATTTCACCAACACCTTGAACAGAGATGTTGAAATCCTCGGGAATCTCAATTTCTTGATCGAATGCAAACTTGCCCACGATCTTGACGTCTTTGATAGCCTTGAGAAGATCAACTTTGAAGTCATCTTCAGTCGCCGTCGTGCTCGAGTCGCTTGCCACGCTCTGCTTGTCTTCGTCGTTGTCTGAGCCGGAGCCAGATTCTGTAGCAGGATGATCGGGAGCCATTTTTAATGAAGCTGCCACGATCAGAGATTTGAATGAAAGTAAGCCAAAGGCTGTGTTTGCTCCTTTGCAGAGAGTTGTTGCGCAAGAAGTAGAGTATCGTCCAATGAAGTTTGGATATTTTTTGGTGTTGTCACCGCGAAAGCGAAAAGAAAACAGAGGAAGAAAGAGGAAGAAAGGTATGGAACAGCTTACCAGAGTAACTTATCTGAGCTGTCATTATGTTTGAGCGGCCTTTGTTGACTTTTCATCCTTGCAGTGCGCCACATCAAGCGCCAGATGCAGGCACTTGCTGGCACTGGCAGAACAAAGAACATATCGTACATGAGATGAAAAGGAAAGTCGGCGAGAACAACGCTTTCGAAGTTCAGAACCGTTTTTAGAAAATACAAAAAGGTTGCCTTAACAGGTGAGTACTCTTACAGCGATCGCCATAGCCTCTTATATTAATTCGTTGAAGAATTTCTCTAACTTGGCATTTCCATCGTCGTTGGACACGAAACTATCTGGCTCTTTTGCACAATTCTCCTGCAAACACATGAGCCTCTTGGGGCACATCTTGAGAGGCTTCTTAAACTCGAAGATAGTGCTCAAATATGCCACCTTGAGTCCGCATTCCGAGCATAGATCCCGTTCCCCTTTGTAAAACGCTTCTAAGCAAGGCCCTTTCCTATAAACAAGTCAGTTCCGTGAACAAACATTGAAACAAGCGGCTACTGACTCATCGGCAACACAAAGAAACATTTGTGCCTCTAACAATGACATGCCGAAATCTATGGCTGCTTGTGGTCCTGCAGTCTCTCCCCAAATATCTTCATCAATGCAGGCGCTCGTGAGGTCAGAGCTATAGCGTCTAAGATCAGAGCGGCATGACGATGAACAGTATGATTCCACTACTTCGCCTTTCAAATAATACCCGTCGTCCACCCACTGTCGAAGAAGGAAGGAAGGACAGTCAATCTCTGTTGAGAGGACTTTGCGACATTCTTCGTTAACGGACTCGGGGATTGTGCTGTTCCAGGGCCTGTAAGCGGTAGCTGTGTGAGTTGTGAGAGTGAAGACTATGGACTTCAAGATTGGGAATCGCATGATTACGGGTAATCGAGGAATGAGGAGGACGGTTGACATGTAAGAAAGGAGAGGGAAGTCTGTCGAGAACGAGATCTCTTATGTGAGGTCAATGCATTGTTGGTTGGATGTCAAGATTACTGGATCGATCCACTCTTCATTTAAATTCTATACCAACGCTCCATGATACTAACAACCAACAACCAAAACTCCATGCTCTCACAAACGTTACAACAAATCATAAAGGAATACGAAGTCGGCAGCCTAATCACCTCCTCCTCCTCCACCGCCTCCTCCACCATCACCACCGCCACCACTGCTTCCACCACTATCTCCTCCTCCGGTTCCTCCGCCCGAATCACTGTATCCTCCTCCGCTGCTGCTGCCTCCATGGTCTCCATGACCTCCATAAGTATGACCGCCGCTGCCTGGACCATTTTCTACTCCTCCCCACCCCCAATGCCCTCCATCCCTGTGCCCATGATGGTGACTATTGCCAACTGTGTCATCCGAGACTCCTCCATACATGTTCCCAACGGGATAGTTTCCACCATCAGTGGTAGCTTGGATATGGTGTTTTCCCCATGGAGGCCCAGTAGAGCCCGTCTTGTTTGCAGGTGTTTTCTGTATATGTGCTGGAGCCGTATAGGCGCGTTTTGGTAAAGCTTCGTCAGGTGTTGGCTTTGACTTTTCAGTGTCTCTTTGCTTCTTCCGTCTTGGGAAATATTTGGTGAAAAGATCTTTAGGAGACATTGCAGTGGAATTGTACTTATTGAGGGCTAGTATCGTATGAAATTGGGCGTGATGTGCCCTTTATATCTCTCGAGACTCACTTACAAGACTACCTCGGCTGTGCTGGTGCTAACTAACTATAGAATGGTGTCTGTAGTGCCATCATCTTCATCTTCAGCCAAGTCGGGCGTCTTACAGCCCACCTGACTCGGCCGAGACCGAACAGTCTTACAAGCTTCGAATATTCTTCCTAAATGGGGAAAATAGCTTTAAACAGAGCTCATAGGGCTTTATTAATGCCTAAATCTTAGAGGTCGACAGAGTAAGAGATGCGATAGGATGAGATGGAGCCTATCCTTGCAACTTGTGTGAGCGCCGATATCGCTAATTCACGAGCTTGACTATGAAAGAACTTGACGGAGTGTCTTTCATAGTCA
>JABEEO010000483.1:0-29804 GCA_013364945.1 Fusarium tupiense | reverse complement strand
AGTCTAAGATCCTCTATATCTATACTAAATTATACTAAGTTAACCTAAGTTTATCTAAGATTTTTTGTCACCTCAGATAGAGGTCCTAAGGTTTATTGCATCCCCTTGGTTCCTTGCCTTTACGGGTACCTAGGTAGGTAGTTAGTGGATGGTTCATTGCATGTAGTTCGGAGTAGATGGCACAAGTAGGGATACTGTTATGGGTACCAATGTCCTGACCTTAGTAACTTGAGAGAACAAGAGAGTTAGGTATGTACTTCTTGTTGCACTACGCACAGACTCAATATACATGTCACACGGTCCAAAAGAAAAGCGCATCTATTTTCTGTCTTGCTCAAATTAGATAAAGCCAGTCGTTTCTTCTTAGCTGTGCTAGTTCAAATTGCGGCCTGGGTCTCTATGTCTAACCGGATGAGACTAAAAGACAGTACGAAGTGAGACTGAGCCAATCATGTTTCATCTTCGAGACCAGGAGCCTTGCTCGGGCATTTGCTTTGGAGTTTCCAAATCCAATTCTTCCACTCTTCTCTTCCACTTCGCACTCATCCTCCCGCCTCGTTTCAATCTCAATTTGGGTAAAAGGCCCGCCCAAAGACGCCGTGGACCATCATCATTCTCCCAAAACCACCATTATTACACTGTAATTATCCCCATAACTAGACAGGCTTTCTGGTCAGACTCAGCCCAGGCTAGATACCTACAATTCATTATCGATCTCCCATTCTAAATCGACGGATACCGAACTCAACTTCTATTGGACTTAAACTCAACCGGGCTTAATCTAACCAACCTGAGCTGAGCCTCCACTCCCAATCCCAATTCTATCTCCAATCCGAAACCAACCACTCACTCACTCGCTCGCTCGCTCTCTCTCTTCTTCAACTTTACTCACCTACCATATTCTATTGCTAAACGCCTCCGACCGCTCGATTTCTAGATACTCCAAATCACTCCTCACGAATCAATCCTTCGCCTTTTCGCGTAGCCTTGTTTTTATTTTACTTTATTTTTTGCCCCCATATCGCCTCTGCTGATTGACTGCGCTCTTATTCGCCTCTTTGTTTCTTGTCTTTCTCGCGCCCGACCGTTGCTTTTCCACTTGGCTAAGTTCATAGGCATCAACGCCAGCGCGAGTTCATCGCCCCGTCAACTTCTGCCTATACCATCATCACCAGAATGGTGGTAGTCGCTAGTCGTCCTCGCAGGTAAATGTCATGGATGCGCAGAATGCTGCCCAGTCCGACCAGACGAGGCCTGCTGGCGACACACCTCAGCGGCCTGACTCGAAACCCAACACTTCAAAGTCGACTCCGTCGCCAGTAAGCCCCAAGCCTTCTGAGCCCGTTGACAAGGAGAAAGAAAAGGACAAGGATAAAGACACACGACGAAATGCGAATTCTTCATCTGCTGTCGACCAAGATGCGTTGGAAGACCGCGATTCAGACGCCGAAACCATCGTATTGCCTGGCAAGGATGGCCATTCCCCTTCAAAGGCTCGGAAGGTAAGACAGGAGGACAGAAGCGACGGTGATGCCCATGGTGATAACGATGGCGACGCGCCCAAATCTTCAATCAAGGCTGCTGGTTATCGTCCAGAGCTTGAAAAGAGTTCATCATCAATCCACGCTCGCGGTGACCCTGTCAAGAAGAAGCGCATTTCGTCGGCCCACATCGAACGCGAGAAGCTGTCACGGGGTAAAGATGCGGCTGCCTCCAGTGGCTTGAGCTCTGCACCAGCGTCTCCACCTCATCACCGGCAGCAGCAGCGTCGCCGATTTGCGGATGACACGCATTCGTCTTCCGACACTGAACATTCTCATCCCCGACCCGCCAAGTCCATTCGCGAGAAATTGAAATCGGGTGAAAATACGGTAGCACACAAGCGCAAGAGTCTCAAAGTCGAGTCCGACGATGAAGGCGAGAGCCGCAAAGTCAGGCGGCAACGAACGACCAGCGCTAGCATCGATTCAGGTCGCCCGCAGAAGGAGCACAAGCCTCTCTCAGCAAAGTCACACCATGATTCACAGAACCGATCTATCTCACCACAGCCTCGATCTCACCGAAGGAGTGCATCCTCCCAGTTACCTGCCTACTCCTCCAACGGCCTCGGCCACAAGAAGAGGCGGCTGCCTCCTCCGTTGCACGCCACTGACTATCACTCTGACGACTCATCAGCAAGTGGTAGTCCTCATCCTCGCAGTTCTAAACTACGTAACCTGGCAACGCCTGCCGCCGACACGAATGCCTCCCCTGCAAGGATGGCTCCTCATAAGAAGCATCTCGATGCCCACGGTCAGACATTACTCGCTCGAGCCTGTGCTCGAGGAGAGTACGAAGGGGCCAAGACACGTCTTACCGAGAGACCTGAGGACCTGAACGTGGCCGACTACGCGGGAAACACACCTCTTCAGATTGCAGCAATTAATGGATGCGAAGACATCGTCAAACTTCTGATCGACGCTGGATGCAATTTGGATTGTGTCAATTACGACAAGGACACACCACTTCTCGATGCGGTCGACAACGGCCATCTGGGCGTTGTCAAGTTATTACTAGACGCAGGCGTCAACCCCAGAAAGGCCAACGTGAACGGGGAAGAGCCAATTGATCGGGTGAGCGACGAAACAGATAACGCCGAGGAGATTCGAGCCGCACTCATGGCTGCAAGGAAGCGAGCAGGAGACCGGAGGCGCACCTCAGAAGAACATCATTCTCACCAAGACCAAGATACGAGGGACTCGCATGCACCAGATAGCCCGCGCCGTTCCCCCGCCACAAATTCCGGAACAAGTCGAAGAGCAGCAACTGTGCGCGCAACAAAGACGAGAAACGATCTATTGTATATGCCCCTCGATGATAAGACACTTCGACAGGCTGCGGGGCGAGGGGATGAGGAAACTGTCGCACGCATCTTACAGGTAAAGGAAGGGTATAATGACCCTGCTGCCATGGTTGCCGCGGCTCGAGGTGGCCATGACTTGGTGATTCAGCTGCTCCTCGGCCTTGGAGGCGCTAATCCTGATCCTCGGCCGATTCATAACGCTCAGCCCGAATTCGCGACGCCTATACTAGCAGCAATCGGGCAAGAGAATATCAAAGTCATAGAGTTACTTTTGGAACAAGCTGGATTCGATCCCACACGAAGGTACAGAGGAGAAACATACTACGAGATTGCCCGACACCGGGCAGGTCCAAACTGGAAGGACGAAGAGCATATGCTGAAGAACGCATACGATGAGTTTAAGAGGAGCGGAAAGAAGACAAATTCTCGCCAGGAACAACAAGATGAAGCTTTGCGTGCCCGACGAGCAAAGGAGGAGGCCCGACAACATAAAAGGAGCCTCTCTAGTCCCGAGCCAAAGAAGAAGTCAACCACCGCCAAGCTTACCAGCCCCAAAGAAAAACGAAGGTCCAATTCGGTGACAAACCAGGGAGACGAGGGTTCAAAGCGTGGCCCAGGACGACCCCGTAAAGATGAGCCCGTCCCGTCTATTAATATCTCAGACCGCGAACAATCCCCAACCATCTCTCAGAAACAGCTTAAAGCTAAACATGCCGATTCAGATGCTGCCGGCGTATCGTCGGACGGGGAAACACATAAACCGAGGAGGAAGCTTGTGTCCAAGGGGGAGCTTCGAGGGGAACGAGAGCGGCAACGACGCGCCAGCATGGCTTCGAACGCTTCATCTTTCAAAGACCACCCAAGTAGCCCCCATGAGTCGAGGCATGAGGAGTCAGGTGACAAGCACGACAAGCACGAAAAGAACAGAGTCGAGAAACTATCCGAAAAGTACCATGATCGTACCAAGGCTCTCAAAAGAGACGAATCCCGGGATCGCTTGTCGGTGTCTGGCGATGGGTCGACTAAGAGACATCGTGCCAGCATCACACCTGACCGACCCAGTAATGGCGACAAGGATGATAGCGAGGTTCCACCCAAACGACGACGACTTGATGGCGAGACAAAGGAGAAACGGCCCAAACAAGCTTTATCATCTGACGAGAGACCTCGAAAATCCAGCAATCTTCAAGACTCTTCCAAATCATCCTCAAAACCCAGTCATAAAAAGCACGACGAGGAGAAGCGCGAAAAGCGTGCCGACTCTCACCGTGCAGACACCGACCGAGCCAGTAGTGTCGAAAAACAGATTCATGTCAAGTCAGAGGAGACTGACGTGGAGATGAAAGACGCGGATTCTATCAAGGCCGTGTCCGAGTCGGAACTGCAAGCGGCTCGAGCTAAGGAAGCCGAACAAGAGAAGCAAAGGCAAGCCGACGAGGAAGCCAAGAAGAAGGACGAGCTTCGGAAGAAGCATGAAGCACGCAAGAAAGAAGAAGAACGTAAGCGAGCTGAAGCTGAAGCCGCGAGGAAGCATGAAGAGGAAGAGGAAAGGAAGCGAAAGGAGGAGGCTGCCGAAGAGGAGAGACTGCAAAAGGAACTAGAGGAGCGTGAAGCTGAGCGCAAACGCAAGGAAGAAGAAGAACGCCAGCGACGAGAGGAGGAGGAGAAGAAGAAGCAACGGCGTGAAGCCGAGGAGAAGGCGAGTCGAGAAGAGGCAGAAAAGCAACGTATCGAACAAGAGCGAAAGAAGAAGGAGGAGGAGGAGCAGAAACAGCGAGAGGAGGAGGAGAGGCTGCATCGTGAGCAACTCGAGCGAGAAGCGGCCGAGGAAGCTCGCCGTCAACGCGAGGAAGAGGAACGCAAAGAACGTGAGCGACGAGAACGTGCGCATCGTGAAGATATGGAACGCAAACGAGCGGCACGCGAAGCTGAACAGCGACGATTCCGTGAGGAGCAGGAACGCATCCGCCTCGATAAACTGCCTCCCCTCCTACGATGGCTCGACACATGTCCAAACCCCAAGCTTCCGGTCCTTGCCGAGAAATTCAAGCGGATTCAAGGCTGCCGATACGACACGATTCGACACGGAGCTAACGGCACAGCCGAAGGTCGCGAGCAGTGGGTACTTAACACACATGCAGCTCTCCTTCTTGGTGAGAAGGATCTTGACCTTTCTCGGTGTAAGTTCATTTATCAACCTTGTTGAGGTAGCCACTGATTATTTTCCTAGATACTGCATGGGAACGGGCTCCTGTAACCGACCTAGCAAAGTTGTCATTGTGGCGTGTTGAATGGCGTCTTTACTCTCTTCTCGATGACAAGCTGTGGGATCTCGGTCGACAACTCCCCGAGTACTACGGTGATGAGGACCCCTCCGAATTCAGTTATGGGACAAAACAACGACTAAAAGCAGAGGCTTGGGAGAAATTCCTCAACATGGACATGTTCTTTGTTAAGGTGACTACCAGCCACCCAAATATGCTAAAATGCGAAAAACTAACATGACACAGGTGTCGGATCTTATGTATACTGTCCCCAACATACCACATCTTCGTCATATTCGTCTCGAAGTTGAATACCGGGAACTTCTGGAGACAGAAGCACAAAGCAGGGGATGGGGAACATGTCAGAAGTGGAAGCAGGATCCGGATTCTGCTCGGTACAACAGACTTGCTCCACGATGCAAGTATTATCACAATGGCGCTTTCGTTAGCGAGGATAAACCCCAACTCGCACAAACAAGCAGTACACCTTTCCTCGACAAGAAAGTTCCTCGACGCGGACTGGTGCAAGTGTTGCCAGACGACCCAGATTATCCTAGAATATGCCTAGAACAAGGTCTAGAGCATCTCATCAACGGCCACGCTAGCCCGCCTCTCGTTAATGGCATTCATTCATCACCAATGAGCCAGAAATCAATGGCATCGGGAGGACCTCCTATGAATGGGATGATTAAAGCTTTGACGCCTGGGTCGACTTCAGAAAGCTTGACCATATCGAATGCTGGGCACGAGACTCTTGTAAACGGCATCAACGGGAACACAAACGGAAACTCAGCCCACTGACAGTTAATGTCTCCAACAAGCAGCTGAACCTACTTTGTTACATTATTGCGCCGAGTTTTCTTTGTTAGCATAATGATCATGGG
The DNA here is from genome assembly GCA_013364945.1 of Fusarium tupiense. Taxonomy (NCBI): domain Eukaryota; kingdom Fungi; phylum Ascomycota; class Sordariomycetes; order Hypocreales; family Nectriaceae; genus Fusarium; species Fusarium tupiense. The sequence goes on along the minus strand of JABEEO010000483.1, from coordinate 23,814 downwards.
TGGCGCAGATACAGTGCAGGGCTATGGTATCCATTATTACTTTTCACAATAACTGCGGATGGTTGCTAGATGGTAAAGGTTTCCTCATGAGCATTGGATCGGAATATTATACAGGCCTATTGCACGAAGAGTTGGCCAGCGGTCGGTTGGATGATTGTCCTTGAAAGATTAGCAAATGACGTTGGGAGGTGTGCAAGGTGTATTGCATTGTTGCTGTTATGAATGAAGCATGACTGATATCTTTATAGAGAAGCAAGGGGAGGGATGCTCGGGGTGAAGTCTTGTCTTGTCTTATCCTGTTGGCAGACAGACTCTGATCACTGCGTCTGACAGGCTGTACGCAACAATTAACGAAACATTTTAAAAACACCAAAAACCATCTTTTTGTGAGAATAATGCCGATTGACACGGGATTGACCTGAGCGTTGAACGTATGGAAATGGTGGAGGCAAACTGGTACTAAATCAATTATCTGATTGGCTGTAAGAGAGCCAAACTGGCTGACGTAGGTGTGGAGCAGGTTTTTCTGTCGTGCCCCGCCATTTTCAACTTTCTTTGCAATTTATCACCAAAAGTGCTTTTACACCACGAATTGGGCCACGAACCCAAGATCTGAGGCCAGACATCAACCGAACATCGACTCAAGACAGCTTCTGCAACCGAAGCCGCAACCGTAATCATGGCGACTACAGTGGACAAGGTATGTAGCTTTCCCTCCAAAAAGACCATGTCTGCCACGGTTTGGCTAACCCCGGTTCCCCTACCAGATCAAAGATATTGAGGCCGAAGTACGTGATATTCTAATCGAACCCTCCCCTAAATGATGCTATCGGAGAAGACTATTGTCGGAACCCCACGATGGGGGACTCTTTATCGTATAGATAGCCGGGATCAGCTCTGACATGTGTAACCAGATGGCCAAAACCCAGAAGAACAAGGCGACTTCGTACCATTTGGGTCAGCTTAAGGCCAAGCTGGCCAAGCTGAAGCGTGAACTGTTGACTCCCAGTGGCGGAGGTGGTGGCGGAGGTGCTGGTTTCGATGTGGCCAGAACAGGCGTAGCCAGTATTGGCTTCATCGGCTTCCCTTCGGTGGGCAAGAGTACGCTCATGAGCAGACTCACAGGCCAACACTCGGAGGCTGCCGCTTACGAATTCACCACATTGACCTCTGTGCCTGGTCAAGTTGTCTATAACGGTTAGTCGTCTGTGATATCCCTCACCCCTCGCCTTCTCTATCTCCGCCTCCACTTCGATCAACGGATGTGGTGCGGCGCGGCTATTTTCTTGTCCTCGGCTCGATGCCCAATGTCCAGTTCCTCCATCACCACCACCACCATCATCATCAGAAGGCGGCTCCTTTGTGCGTCAAACATTGTGGCTGACATGGATTTCTCCAGGTGCCCCCTTGCAGATTATTGACCTTCCCGGTATCATTGAGGGTGCCAAGGATGGTCGAGGTCGAGGTCGACAAGTCATCGCTGTCGCTAAGACATGCCATCTGATCTTCATTGTGCTGGATGTCAATAAGCCTCTGACGGATAAGCGGGTGATTGAGGCGGAACTCGAGGGTTTCGGGATCCGCATCAATAAGGAACCCCCCAACATCACCTTCAGGAAGAAGGACAAGGGTGGCCTCAATGTCACCAGCACCGTACCCCTGACGCATATCGACCACGGCGAGATTAAGGCTGTCATGAGCGAATATCGCATCAATTCTGCGGACATTACAATCCGGTGTGACGCTACCGTTGATGACCTGATCGACGTTCTTGAGGCAAAGAGCAGAAGGTAAGGCTGAAGCATAGAAGTGTGGCAAACACAGCTGCTTTCAAAGTCGAGATAAGTTTAGTTTGCTAACGATCGGTGCAACTCGTCAGTTATATTCCAGTTGTCTACTGTCTGAACAAGATTGATTCCATCAGCATTGAGGAGCTTGACCTTCTCTATCGAATTCCTAATGCTGTCCCCATCAGTTCCGAGCATGGATGGAACATTGATGAGCTGATGGAGGCCATGTGGGACAAGCTAAACCTTGTCCGCGTGTACACAAAGCCCAAGGGGAAGCAGCCTGATTACTCTCAGCCTGTCGTGCTCCGATCTACGCGCTGCACTGTTGAAGATTTTGTAAGTCAGATCAGTTTCATGTGGCGGGCGCCCTTTTGGCCATCCCCTGCGGAGCCTCATGTCCAAAATCCAAAATAGGAATCTTGGATTGCTAATCGAGCTACCAAATAGTGTAACGCCATTCACCGAAGCATTACGGAAGTGTTCAAGACGGCCATCGTTTATGGCAAGTCAGTCAAGCATCAGCCTCAACGCGTTGGCCTGGCTCACGAACTGTGTGATGAGGATGTTGGTAGGTTACCCCCGGAGTCTCCGACAGCGACCCTCGGCCCTGGCAGCAGCCTAAATACAGATTGAGAATGGGGGAGACAAGTACTTAGTTAGGCCGCAGTGAGCTTGATCTACCCGATGCAGTCGGGATCTTGCTTCGTTGATGAGCCAGGGCGCCCATGATCCCAGTCTCAGTCTGATCCGTTGCATCAAGGCAGCTAGGGTTGCATTGTACCAAGCTCATAGCAACGCTAACCATTGTAACAGTAACCATTGTCAAACGATGAAGAGAAACCTTGGAGAGATTGAAGGGGATGATCCCGCGGCAACGCCAGAGGCTTGGTGAGCGAGCGAGACATTGCCAGATAGCTTGGACCGCCGCTTCGCATCAGATTGTTACTGCAGCCATGCCAGCCAGCCACCAGTTTGCAACTCTGGTTTAGCTCCGAGTGGCTGACGGAGAGAGAGAGGGAGAGAGAGAGGAGGAATCTTCACAGACCAGGGGAGCCCTGAGTGGGATGGATGGGATGCTGATTACTACTACGACAACAATAACAGCAGCAGCAGCACAAATGTCCAATATGAACAGGGCTGACAATGGATGCGCGGCTACGAGCACGTCTGGTTGACAAGAAGTATCGACTTGGCTCAACCAGGCACGATAATGATCGGCACAATAGTTTCCGGGGGAAGTCAGAAGTGGCGTGCACACTTACAGGGTAAGCTGATGGGTCTAGAGCAGGGGAGAGAGAAATTTGGGTGAGCGGCAGACGACGATGAACAAGGAAGGGCGAGATTTAAGATGAAGATGGAGAGCAACACGGAACGGAGTAACTACGGACGTGGATTTTATACGAAAGCCTATGTCCGGGTTAGTTTTCCGGGATGAAAGAAAAAGCAACGTTGGGTATCACGCAAGCACAAGTAAGCCCGGCAGTTGCTATTGTTGGCTGTTCAGTACATAAGGAATTACAATCGGGTTGCTCGAAAGATGAAACAAAATGAATGATTCTCGATGATGAAAATCCAGTCAGTCATCATCAATTGATGGATGGTTACAATATCTTGGCGCGTTGCCATTCATCCAGGCGGCTGAAATGCACAGAGGCTTGACCGAGCGGAGATATTTCCAAGAACAAACCCGAGCAAGGTTTATGATACCGATTGTCGTAACATGAGAGAGCTGACAGATAATAAATCAGCACTGCTCCTGGGGGCGAGACTCAGCCGAATTGGAAGCTATTGTTACAGCAGCAACAGGACAATTGACGGGTATAATTGCGGTAACGGTGACATTCAAATGGACAAAACGCCACCATCTGATGTCAACGAGCAGAAGCAGAGCGGGAATGGGATGCAGTTGGGAGTGGTTCGACCTGCATAGCCGAGGGCCTCTTGATCTGCGACCGGATTGCCCAGCAGAAGCGTGGGATATGCAGCTGCAGCTGCAGCTATAGATGCAGACGCAGACGCAGGGGTTTGAGGCCTACGAATCAGGTTATGCGTAGATTCTTTCACGGCGCTTAAAGTCGAGACAGAGAGAAAAAGAGCGGTTGACTTTTAGGGCATTTCTTAGGAGATTGTTCGTCTTTATCGAGACAAGTGAAACCGACCATCAGTTGCCAAGGCGATTAGCTGTACCTGAGCTAGCTAAGGTAAAGTACCTAGGTAGGTAGATACCTAGTATCTACTAAGGGTGCTTACAGAATGATGTTGACTGGAGAGAGAGAGAGAGAGAGGGGGAGGGGGAGGTATGGAGTAGCATCAGAGGGATAGGTACCAAGGTAATTCATGTACACCTACACCTACCTACAGTAGAGCATCAAACATGCGCTCCGTTCCGTCCACACCCTAGCTAGCTTACTTCGTACTGATTAAGGGAACTTAGTTCTGCACCCGACCCTTAGCCTTTCTTGATGGCGGCGGTAAGAGACGATTCGTGAAAGGTGGAGAGCTCAAGCCTCTTTGGCGAGAAAAACGTCCCGAAGCCCACACCAGACTTAAACAGGGCTAGCGGGTGAGCAAAGGGCCAGGGGGAGTTGAGCAGTAAACCAACAGTCGACAGTCTCTTCTTGCTAGGTCATCTCCACAATAAACTAAGGCAAGGTAAGGCACCTAGGTTCTTAAGGTTGGTGATGAGGTACCTACGGTAGTGCATTAGAAAAGTCACATCCATCACAACATCACCAGCAACAGGTAGAGTGGCTGCAGAACAGGGGAAGTCATTCGTCTTTGAACCTTTTCTTCTTCTTCTCATTCAATAGCTAAAATATGACGAAATGCAAGGTTTGTGAGCCATGTTTACCCCACAAGTGTCTGTATCATTCAAATTTCATTCAATAAAATATGTAGTGTGGTCTGCCTTAATAGGTAAGTAGGTTAGTAGGTAGGTATGCTGAATGTATACAGCCTACTGCGGATATGAGATAAGGTTGAACCCGCTATAAAAGCACAACATTAAGTCTAATAGTTACCTGCGGCATCAACATATGTGAAAGGATTATAAGCATCATCATGTGCAGAACAACTGCAGCGTTGATGAGATCTAAATCTAAGCACAAGGGGTAGATGGGATGGCGCCTAGGAAGAGTCCATTCATCCTCAACCTACAACAACAAGGAACACCCCTGAGAGAGCATCAATTGATTGATTGACTGAATAAACGACCCCTGACAGCGCCTGACTAGCAAATATTTGACCAAATACTATGCGAGGCACACGATTAATATCGATATCAAAGCAGAGAATCGCAGAGCGATTGGTTGGTTTCGGCCACTTATACGCGAGTTTCTACACCGGGCGGATGACATTGGATGCTAAGTTAGCGCACCGGCATGATACTTCTGTCATGAGATGAGATGATATGAGACTGCGTGAGTAGGTATACATCGTACTTAGGTAGGTAGTAGATCTCTCCCGAGCGGCCGCGATCCTTTCTCGTCATCATCTTCCCACTTGGAAGGCCTCGTTTTTTTTTTCTGTGTGTGTTTTGTCTGCTTACGGTCAAGCTTGGCTGCTTCATACAGGGGCACCCGGAGCTCAGAATTTCCTGGTGAGTCCAGATCGATGTGGGCATATGAGGTAGGTAGGCAGGTCGTACCTGCCTTGATTATTCATTCAGGTACCTTTGCAAGAGCCGTCGTTGCGAGCTACCTTACGTTAGAGGTACCTTACTTCAATTTCTCATCAGACTTCAAACTCAATATTAGTAGGTAAGGTACCTAGGTACGTTAAGTACATATTGAGCTGGGCTAGAAGGAGCCTCAGGACATCAGATGCATCCTCCTTCCTTTCTGTCTAGCTACATCATCGACTCACTATTGTCTTCTATCATCTCTGTCAAAGTCAACCGCAAAGCAAACATATGCTAGACACCATCAGACTCATTCGGCCTACCTACTTATGTACTAAAGCCCGGCGCCAGGGATCTTGATCAAACTGGCCAACTGGAACAACACCCGGAAGACGGATTGGACCGTCTATGGCGCGCCACAGCTTTTCTCCCCCTCCTTCACTACTGTACCTCTGCATCTTCTTCTGCCCGCTCATCATCCATGCATTCATCTGTCGCATCGCATCGCATCGCAGCCCTGATCAGGATTAATAACCAGGGACAAACAAACGTTGATACAGTAGAACAGGTATGGACACCTTTGCTGCCCAATGACAAAATATCTGGAGCAAGCTTATAATGGTGGCCGCATCTGCATGTCCATTGATTGAACCCTCCGGAGATTGCGCTAACCGTCCCCATCAGGATCCAGCCAAGATGTTGATCCCTCATCCCGACTCTGTTGCTTGGATACGAAAGTTGGAGAAATGAGAATGCTACTCGAGCAATCACCATCCCTCTCACAACTTACCATCACTCGCTCAGAAAAGCAGGACCACGACAAAAGACCGTAACGTGGACAAGGGACGTACTCCAGCACCATGGATGCCAGACATGGATGCTGATGGGATGGACTAGGGGCGGAATGGTAACTGGCCATGCCATGGGCGGCAGGCGGCGGCTGTCAAACTGGCTCCAGAAAGGGCCGTCCCACTAGCCTGCCTCTGTCCTTGACCTGACCTGTCCTGACCTGTCCTGTCCATGCCTAGTGCCTGGCGCCTGGCAAGCCCCAGTTCGACCTTGCTCAGAGTAGCGGTCGATCTTCGTCTTCCATCCACAGTGAAGCCATGGCAAAGCAACACGACGCATCAAAATGCTACTGGGCACCGTACCAGGGCACCTTCAGTCCATCTATGTATGTCCTTCAAGATACAGGATAGGATGGCATGGCTGGAAATTTGTGACCCACCGACATTCCAGTTGCGGCATCCCGAGCACAATGCCATCATGGTGCCGAGTAAAGGTGTGAGAGAGGAAGGGGGTTTGATATTGGTGGTAGAGGTAGTCTTCATTCGACATGGTTGCTCGTCCGCATAAAGCGAGCAAACACACGAAACTATCAGTGATATGAACTAAACTACAATCGATAAGATCAAACAGAAAGGAGCATCGTGAACTGCATTCACAGTCAATATAGCCACTGGTCAGGATGAAGTCAACATGCATCTGACATCTTTTTGTCGGCTCCATCACACACCTGATACGTCAAGATGAGAAAGAAAGAAAGAAAAATTCAGCGTCAGGTGGACCACGTGCGCCGATTTGTTACAGTGAGATAGCCAGTACTAATTCTCGCTTGTTCCTCCTGGCTTGGACTGGGCTTGCAAGTTTACATTGTGCCGTATCTCCACGGCCACGATATTTGTCTGCACTAGACCTTGACCCATAAGCCATACCGCCCAATGGCTTCGGCCTAAGGGCTTGGAGGAGCGAGCAGATGCAAAAGACCAGGGTGCTTGAATGAAGCTTCGGGCCCATGTCTCTCGTCGTTAGCGATGAGGACCCTTAACATCCTGAGGCACTTGCTTTATTACACAAGTTATGGCTGTGCCATCCTGGGACCACGAGGCAAGCAAGCAAGGCGAGGCGAGGAGACGCGAGAGGCAAGGGAGAAAGTCATGGGCTAGGGCATGAGATGAGGAACAAGGCTGAGCGAATCAAACAACCAAAGCCTTGTTCATCAGTCCCCTCCCTTCTCACTCCCTTTGAGACAGTCTGAGCTCCCGGATCTCGCTTTCCGGTCGGGCTTTGACCTTGAAGTGCTCCGTGTATCAGAGTTATGTGCTCGGGAAGGCAAGGAGAGTGTGCATCAGTCTATCAGAGAGAAAGAGATGAGGCCGCGGGCTGATCCGCTCGAGGCTGAAGCTGAACAATTCTTGTGTTTCGGGCTAATAAGCTGAATTGGTATCCTCGCTGCTACCCATGCCTCGGTGTCATTTTCACTTTTCATCGATGGAGCAGACCCCAAAGTTAATGTCAACCCGATCATGGCCGGCGATAATCATCCTTGGTCATTGGAATTTCCTTTACATCAAGCACAAGGGTCATCGTATACCCCTGCTCTCGAGTGGCCGGGCATGCCGCTGCAATTCTTTTGCTGCATGCTCTGTATCTAATCCGTGTCCCGTCAGTCGATCTTACTTTGTGCCATTTCGATTCCTTGTTACCGCTGTCCCGTCCGGGACTGAATATTATACTAGAACCAGCATATTAATATTACGATTCAGAGCTTAGGCTCCCATGCCTGGCCTGACCAGGTTTCGTCTGGGGGGGATCTGTTCTAACAGGTGACCAACTGTCGAAGTGGACTCCGTTCGGGAGAAAGGTCTGACCTATTACAACTCTCTCTCAACCTCCTCCAGTTTAAACCGAGCCTAGTTAGCCACTTCCCATCGAAGTGCATGGATTTTGGCGCGCCGCGCTTTCTAGATTAGACAGAGATGCCCTATGAAAGCTGCAAGTCGATGGTTTTCAGATGGACTATCTCTCTAGCTCGGGCGCGACATTTTCTTCCTTCTCCTCTATACAGTACCCGGCAGTGGACACTGATACGGGACGCCCCATCTTCTGACCTCATCCTCACGGGCTCTGAGCCCTCCCATTGCTCAATCTTCATGAGGGCAGGACCAATCTTCTACTACGCAACATAGCAGGAGCGGGATAAGAGGGTGAAATGGGCTGACAGGTCTGAAAACAAAACCAATCCTTCCGGAAAGGTAAAATCTACAGTAAAGGGAGGGGGATACGAGGAAACCCTATTACCTTCAGAGGAACGGCATGACCAGAGAGGACTTCCCTGGTCTTATCCCACGGCCCATTATGCTTTACTCGTTGCTTCTTCCGCTTCCCGTTCCGTTGATCAGAAGCTTGTGTCTATGGGAATTGGTTTGATTGAAAACCCTTTCCTTAGACAGTCTTCACCTATCAGATGGCTACGGGCCAGGGCTTTTGTGCCTACCCACGTACGTCTTCTTTAAACGGCTGACGATTCTCTTGCTTTTCCCGACCTGGCGATGACCTGGCCAGGATCAACAACAAGAAGAAGAGTCGGCTGAGAGCTCCATAGTACTATACCCTAGCTCACCGGTCTATCCCCGAATCCGAAAGCGTCCATCCCATTACCTCAAAGGTCTGTTTTCTGCGATTTCAGATTCTGAATAATTTGCTGCGCTTGTTGGCGGGTGAGTATGTGTCTGTGTGTGAGCCTGTCTTGCCTACACGCGCGAAGTCTCCCGCTGAGCGTTCAACGTCCTGTCATACACGGTTTGAGCCATTCTCCTTCTTTATCAGCTTCATCCACACCTAAATGCACATGTACTGTACACACACTTAGACGGCGTCTTCAGAATTCATCGGTTGTCTACTCTGTACATACAGCTTCCTGGCTTTTACCCACTACCCTCCCACACACACCACTCCTTGATCGCTCGCAGTCACAGGAGACACCCCTCCCCCCTTGTGAGGGAAACCCCCCACACCCTCGTCGGTATTCCTCGTGCGTTCTGCATATGTATATGGAGAAGGTCGACCTCTGGGGTCTCATCTTTACATATGTAGCGGTGCGAATGGCTTTAGGTCTCGCCTGTTTGCACTACGCTATACTGCACTACACATCTTGAAAACGATATACTCCTAACGGCCTGGCCTCGTGTTGGAACGTCCGCCTCAAGTTTTGCGGTCCACCATCAAAACTCTGTATTGAGATTGCCGTCCGGATCGAGCTACTGGCGGTCCTTTCTAGGCATCGTTACGGCTCGCTGCCCTGTGGCTTTCTCATCCGCCGGCCCACCCTCCACCGACTCAATCCGTCCTTGTCTTGCCTTTGTACATTGCCCTGCCGCGTTTATCCTGAGTCGGTTCTGCTGTCTCCGCAATCTCCACGAGCTCAACGAGGAAAAAGCAAGTAAAAGAAACTTCCCGCCGTGTCTCACTTTGGTGTACTTGTGTGTTGGAAGACAAGCCGTTTCCTGTCGGAGAAAAAGACGGCTCACAAACAAGCAACCGGCTCGAAGTTCAGAAGTTGAGGTCAACTTTCTGCGACCTGACGAGTTCCTAACTCCACTACACCGCCGTTAAGGCTGAACCTGCTGCGGGTTTGAGTGCTTGCGTTGTTCGTGTGCTTCGTTGGGCTATGCAAAAGGTTTGCTGCAATATAGTCAACTCTTGTCTAACACGGAACAAATTGCCCAGAGCTGGAACTGGAGGGATCGACGGTAAACGTGGATTCAATTCACTTTTGCACTTTTAGGAACCAATTCGGGCAAGACAATGCATCTCTTCATCGACTGGTGTCAAATGTGAGCAACATCACACCAAGTCTTTTTGTTCCCTCCAACACAGCTCCCAGCTCCCAGCTCCCAGCTTTCAGGAACTCGGCACCAATCGTTTCGCCCCTTGTTCCCCGAAGATTCTTGCAGACGAGACTGTTGGATCTATCAGTATATCAAACGGCTTCAAAGCCTCCTTTTTCCTTATCCGGTGCCAGCTAGGCAGCACATACAACAATGAACAACCCCAATGGGACAACTGCAATGGGACATGATAGCACCATGGCCCAGAGTAATGGATATGGGAGCGATGCCTGGACAAGCATGAGCCCTTACAGTCAAAGCCCATATAGCGCAAGCCCCTTGACTGAATATCCATCCTTTGGCGCCTTTGTCAGTCATGGACTACCCTCGGAATCACTAAATCGAATGCCTCCTCCTCCACCGCAAACACATCAGATGATACAGCCATCCCCAACTCCTATGGCTCACCATCAACTGCCACTTTTGAATACAACTTGGCCGAGCCAACTGACAAACCCGGCTCCGCCACAGAGTTACTCGGCACCACCCTTATCAATGACACCTGCTACCAACGCACCGCCCGTGGAGCCCCCTAGGTTGCCGACACAGCACGAGAAATCGAGGAAGACTCTTACCACGGAACAGAAACGAGCCATGTGCCAATTCCATGAAGATAACCCTGGTACCCGACAAGCCGATATTGGAGCCCGATTCGGCGTTGAAAGAAGGTAGGCATTTTTGGATCCAAAGTTACAATTCGCCATGGAAAATCTGACAAACTTGACAACAGCACCGTTTCCAAGGTTTTGAGGCATAAAGATCAGTATCTAAAGCGAGACCAAGAGCCAGAAAATGCCGCTGTCAAGCGTGGCAAGGGCAAGCATCCAGATTTCGACCGGACACTCAGCAACTACGTCAGGAGGCAGCAACAGCGAGGGTTCCAAGTCAGCGACGAGGAGATTATGGAACAGGCGAGGCTTTTTGCTCATGCGAGTGGAAACCAGGAGAGTGTCTTGAATAATTTGAATAGCAGCTGGCTGCTGAAGTTTAAACAAAAGCATGGAATTGGACCAGGCAAGCTCATGAGACGGGCTTCAGAGGCAAACATTCCGGATAGTGCAAGACTCTCGACACTTACCTCGAAGTCCAGCGATCTATCGCCTTCGCCAACGGGCCAGCTTTCACCGCTTTCAGGAAGTCGGAGTGATGAGGAGGCACACGTTGATGGAATAGACTTCGACTTCGGGTATAAGCATCCCGAGTCCCAGTCAACAACCTCACTTTCGAGCGACTTTCGAGATAACACAGCCTCTTCATTCTCAGCTGGAACCATGAGCCCGACTGGAACTTTTACTTTCTCCCCTGACCCCAATGTGGGAGGATTCCCTCTGGATCAACTTCGAGGTACCGATTACCAGCACAGAGAGAAAAGAAGCAACACATTCCCGTCACTCAACATTGACTACGTGAATCAAGTCTCATCATCAACGGAACCAATAACTCCCCGTCACCCTCCATCTTCAACCGCACCGTCTTCGGCTTTAGAATCGCCGCAGCATGAACTTCAGGCGCCGTTTAGCATCGATACAAACGTCAACTCACCCCCTCCAATGCTACGCCGCAGTAGCAGCAACTCAAGTATAAATCGATCCACAGCAGCTACAAGTGCTACTTCATCCACACCTCTCGATTCATCTCCAGTCTCGCCCTCCCAGGAGGACGCCCGCCGGGCCGCACAGACACTCCTGAACTATATACAAACTGCTGGCACTTTCGACTCTAACGATTATATGTCAATCGTTCAGCTGACCAAAAAGCTCAAGATCCACCAAGGTAGACCGTCGATAGGAGGACTCTCCCGAATCCCGGAAGGTGATGTTGAAGCCCCTGTCCTACTATCGACCAAGATGGAATCGGCTTGAAGTCGGGCCATGCTCATAGCATTGACTGTGTGTTTCTTTTTCGTACCTATGTCTTATCAATCAAGTCTCTTTTCAAATGGGATTTCCCTGAGGGCATAAGGGTGCTTAGAATATCGTGGTTGGGGCCATTTTGGGTCACCGCCCTGCTCACGCGGGTAACGGACTATAAGAGCATTCAAAACGATGGCATTGGCCACGATTTGAAGTGTTTGTTGAGTCTTTTTTGCATTTCCAACCGCACTTTGGCCGACTATTCTTCTTTTTTTTTATTTTTAAAAAAAACCCCCCATCAAAATAACAAACAACCCAGGTGAACGGGAGCGAACTTTTTCTTATACCTTATACCACCCTTGGAAAGTTTATTCTACCGCTCGCGCGAGCCCGAAGAACCATATACAAACAGTCGTCCACACGAAGTTACAATTGAAAACTGCTCGTTTCGGAAACGAGGTGCGAAGGGAGAGACAAATGATCAGAAAGAGGTGGGAATGATGGGGTCAAGGTCAACATGGTAGCAGGAAAGGGGTACGATCTCGGCAACAACAGTTTAAGGGGCAACGCAACATGATGCTTTTGCCAATGTTTGTTTCCTTTTCCGAATGTTCTTTATTTCCCATGCATATCTTTTCCTTTTTTTTCCTGGTTGCATTTTACGGCATTGACGTGGAGGGATTAATTGTCTGCGCATACGCTCGTTTCTTTATATCATCATCATTTCTTGTCTATATTCTGTTCGAAGACGAGAAGGTATCTGCTGCGAGGCACGGCACGGCACGGCATGGGTATGTATGGCATGACATGTTACAGGGAACGAGGTGGCACATGGTTTACAAAGCGCCTTGTTGAGGTCGCTATGCTTTTCAGGATGGCAACGGAAAAGAGGCTGAAGAGGCTCTTTGGTTGAGGGAATGAGTGCTGATGCTAGTTGAGTGTAGCCCACGAGCAGCTCGAGGGTGGACTGGAGGTGGTCAAATGTCTGGCAGTCGAGGGCATCCCTTCTTTAGTTGAATGGGCGGCATTTGTGCATTTTGGAATGTCCTTGCTCTTGACTCTTATCGTTCCATATTGCCGTGATTTCTCTGAACTCTGATTAAGCATTATTAACTTATCAACAAAGGGGTATCGTCAGTCTAAAAGAGCGTCTACAGATCTATTCAGCCAAGTCTTTCTTCCCAAAGCTCCGTCACGCTTTTCTCCGTCAGTTCAGGCATCAAGCGAGCAAGTAGCAGCTCAAGAATGCTGTACATCAGATGCTTGTTGCAGTACTCATCGTCCAGCACAAGGAGCAGCCTCTCCATTTCATCTACCAGATCCTCGTCATCTGATAAATCACCCTTGCTCTCCGCACTTCGCCGCCATAAGCGACCACCAAAATAAAGCCTTCCCACACCCTTCGGTAGCAACCCCCAAAGAGACTTAGCGGCTCTACGACGCAGGGCTTGCAGCTCGGCCTCGGACGATGGTGGGAACAAGGTCGTCTTACCAGGGGCATTGTTGGGAAAGAGGACACCGCGAAGGGTACGCAGAAGAGGGGGCAAATTCGAGGGAGAGAAGAGGGAATTAATGTGATGCGAGAGGAGTCTATGAGAGAGATAGGTTAGCACATATTGGCCTTACTCTGTATTTGAGGTAATACAACGTGGGGGGTTCAATGATCGGAAACGAAATATGCAATAAGGGGCACGTCGAGTGTATGTCGGGCTAGCCGATGTGATGCGATGCACTGCAATGCAGCGTGAGGGTGAGCAACAAGGCTCCAGGCGAGACGAGGCAGTTATTAGCCTATTGGCTTTCACTCTCTCTGGGCTGGCGCATAAAGTGGTGTCTTCATGTTGATCCGTCCCACGTTAAATGGATATGGATATAATTGGGACCAGGGAAAGCTCTACAAGATGAGGCTTGCAAGGTGCGGGGAAATGAATGAGGAGGCGCATTCATCGTCCAAGTTGGTATAGGTCTCTCATGCAGATAGAGATGTGAGATTACACAACAGGTTTACAATCAGGTCGCGGTTGAGTGTGGGTAGCATATGACCAGTCAGCTCTGTTCTCGAACCACTCCTTCGTCGTCAAGGATCGTGTAAACAGCTCCGTGTGGAGGGTGCAGAAGACTCTGATGGGTCCAACATGTCTCGGGCTCTGAGAAAGAGCTGAGACCGACCGGTCAGACCAGCCCGGTCAAGCCAGACCGATCCTGGAAGGTTCGCGAGTGTTGTGGCCAAGACTGCGGTGAAAATCTTGAGTATGGTTTCCACAGGCCAGTATAGCATAACCTCGCCGGAACTGATAAAGGTAGCCTTGTAACGGGTGGCGCGGCACGGAGCGAGAGTCAATTCAAGCTCATTGCTGCATCGTCAAAGAGCGGGTGGTCCCCTTGGAGAAGCTGACATGGGCAGGGCGCGTAATCTTGACATTTCGCTGGATGAAAATGCCTAGCTTCGTGCACCTTGTCAAGCAATCAGGTGTCAAAGACAGCGCTATGCCTTTCGATTGGTTGAAAGCCCAAATCCCAAGACCCATATCAATCATGATCGCGACCTCGCGGAATATGACAAGAAAAAAGGTCTTGTCTTGGTTTCATAGTCCTCGTGTTGAAATTATGGCGTGTGTGGGTTGCATGGGCGTGCGAAGATGGTGGTTTGGAAGAGGTCATAGACGGCATGGGCCGCTTCCAAGACGAGGCGGGCCGTTTGACCATGCCTGTGCCGCTGAAGAAGTTATTGTCCTGAAAGCTCACTGGAGCTTCAGGAGGTCCAGTGACTTGAGACTCATGCGAGGTGAAAACTGTCTGGTGACGGTGTAGGTGTCTGAAAGTGGAAGTGGAACAGAGACGCTCATATCTTACCTGTCAATAGGGCCATCATGGCCAGCGATTCGTCCAGGTCCGTTGACCGCGCCGTATTGTAAAAGTGATAGAAATCCATCCAGCCAAGGCATGCGCAAGCTGAGCTCAAACAAATTCCCAAGACACGTCCATACCCGACACGATAGGATCGGCGCCTTAACGGGGTCGAATGACCTCGGCGGAGACTTGTCGTGATCCAGCAAAGCTTCTTTCTCATCCAAGGGCGTGGCCCTAGCGGGAAGGGACGATGCCATCACCAGAGCAGTCGTGATAAACCGGAGCGAGGCAACTAACAGCATCCCAAGCTGAATAACGGCAAGGAACATAGACCTTACAGACCAGCTGCGACGGCCTTTTACGTCAACCTTGGGCCCACCGGCATCGTTTTGGGCCTCTGCAACCACTACCCCTTGGTCTTTTCTCTGTCGCAAAACCCTGGCCGTAATGCAGATGCCCTCATACAGCATCCATGGCTGAGAGGCCTTATTGGCTATGATGTTACCAATGATAAGCTCTGAAAATATCTGTTCCACGAGAGACGTGAGACAAGGGTTCTCGAGGTCTTCTGTGGGCAATAGAATCGCGAGGACGCCCTGAACCAGCAATTGGCGATACAACGCTTCATTCTCTTTCTGGTCGGATATCATGTCTGGGCAATCTGGATGGGGGACTGGTGCGAGGTGTGGCAGAGGGCACATGGCGTGGTAGGCCTCTCGAGGGTCGACCTCAACAGGCTGTCTGGCGATAGGGCTATGAGAGATACGGTACGCTGGTCACGGTTAGATAGGAACAGCATTGCAGAGTTCAAGACCTCACATGTTATGTGTTTGTCCAGCAAGTCAGGTATCTCATCCAACACGAGGCTCTCTAGATCAACCTTGCGGAACCGCTGTTCCAAGGCTCGGGAACAGTGGGCGATAATGTGCAATATCTCTGATACAAAGTGTTCATCCGTGGTGATTTTGCTATACCAGCTCTGCACGAATTCTCTCATGACAATAGCAAGAAGAGCGTACAACTGAAGGTCAACATCGTTGCGACTAGTCAATGGTGGAAGCAGCTCGTCTATAGGCACTTGCGAATCGCGGCTCTTCTCCCCCAGCTGAGGGGAGCAGAGGGTACGGCGTATCAGAAGCGAAGTCGCTCGGTCGGACAAGGGATCGGTAGCATTAGAGCGCAAAGGACGGCGAGTAGGAGAGGCCATATCGGCAGAGGTCGGCGACTCGGTATCAAAGGCAACCGATTTGGGGCGTGGGGCTGGCGGACGGGCAGGAGGCACGGCCGGAGCCATAGAGGGGGTAGCGGTCATGACCGAAGTGATCGGCGAGTCTTCAGTATCATGACCTGGTCAGTCAGCGGGAGGAAGATGGCGATGGCGATGGCGATGGCGATGGCGAGGGCGAGGGCGAGTTTGAGGGATGTTCGATTTCGAGGTTTGAGGTTGAAGTCAAGTTAACATCGGGTCGCAGGGCAGGCCGCATAGACTACATCCATTCCATGTTAAGCTCCTGGCTCCTGGCTCCTGCCCGCGCACGGCACGGGTTGGCCCGTTACCTGAACCGTGCGCTGCATGCGGGGAGTCCACATGCATGAGATAAGTTAGGTGTACCTACCTACAGCCTACCCATGCTGTAACTTCCGGAGTAGCAGCAATGAGCATTCCAAACAGATTAAAGTGGTATAACTTGATTGAATACACTTCAAGCCATAGAATAGGTAATCAGTACCTACCAAGCCTACTATACCTACTAGGTAAGGTACAGTAGCTACTAACCCTGAGCTGGGATAATTTTCAGTGACGGAAACGTAGAAATTCTGTTTCGGGAGATGTTCTTTTTCTGCTACCACTGATCCTCAGAAATGTGTAACTCAAAGAGGAAAGAGAAATGCTTCCGGTCCTATGAATACTGCCAGCCGGCACCTAGATATACTACAGATTCTGTACATTATTGGTACAACTGCCTCCTCGTTTTTGTCTACACAAGGCTATATTCAGGCGTCCCTTGTGGCAGTCTCATATCTGCAATTGTACAGTCAGCTCAGCTCGTCTTCAACAACGGATTGACAACAACATACCTCTTACCACGGAATGCCCACACCCCCCAGTTACCACAGCTGACATCCTGGGGGTCCATGTCATTCAGATCCCATCGAAGACTCCTGAAAACATTCTCTCCAGGCTGCAGGAGGATATCAAACTCGCCCTTCGACTTCTTGTTCACCCACTCGACGTCGCGTTCCATATCAAACTGGGTATAGCCTGTGCTGATAATAGGGATCTTAGTCTCAAGGAGAAGCGGTAGGGTTTCTTCCCACTCGTGACTGCTTGCAGGATGACCCAGACCGGGGTGAAATAGCACAAAGCAGTCAAAATAAGGATCGTATGGCGCAAAGTGCTGCGTCTGGTGGACTGTGTGGTAGTAATCCACGATTGTACTTATCTTCATCTTGTACCAGACGCGATCCTCTACCACGGCTCCAAAGGGGTTTGAAGGGGTACGTTCTGGCAACGGGAACTCGTCGTCACGGTTGGCCATGCTTTCAGGCCCAACAAAGATGAGGTGTAGTCTGGCCTCGGGGAACATATGTGCCAGCTGAACCCAAGCAGGTCGAGGGAGAGAGGATTCAGCACGAGCTCCCAGAATGAAAATTCTGACAGCTGGTGCTTCGGGTTTAAGCTCACCAACGCCAGTTCCTCGACCTGACTTGGGAGGATGCAAGTTGTATCTCAATGCTGGCATCATCAATCAGTACATGGCTATTCTCTGGTCAGTCGTTGCACTAACCGCTGAAACTCTTCAATCCCTCTGTAGTCATTCGCTCTCCAGCCTTGATGCTGTAAGGGCTAAGTTCATGGAGAATACTGCCAATGGTTACGGGATAAGTCAAGAGCCGGGTGATCTGTCTCATCTGACGATCAGAGTTTACAGCATCAAACTCTCTTGTATACATGAAAGTATCCCAATTGGTCATGTTGATCGCCGCATGTTCCATCTGAAGATCTGGGAGGTTGCCTTCTTCGAATACTCGGCCCGAGCGCAAATCATGGTCATCTTCGTTAATTTGTCTAAGAGTGTCGCAAACTTCCAAGTGCTTTTCGTAATCATCCATCCAATGTTCCTCGCAGCAATAAACTGGTAAGCCACAGTCTGGGCATTCAAAGTTGACGTGCTGGGGCGGCTGGGTTCCCTTCGCAGCCTCGGGGTCCTCGGGTTTCGGGGCAATGGTAGGAAGCTTCGTTTGCTGGTGGTCGGGGTGAGGGCAGTAGGCATGCTGTCGCATAAAAGCAGCTCGTTGCCTGAACTCTGGTACTGGCGACTTTGAAAACGGGTGAAAGAGGTTGTCTTGACTCAGGCGTAATGGTGACGGAGACGACTTGTTGGTCATAGGTGCGGTGGCCTCGGATTTTGTCACTGAGGAAGTGGAAAAGTCCCTATTCTTGAGCGTGGGCGTAGCTCTTCTTTGGTCCTTGGTAGTTGAATGTCTGCGGATATGATGGGCTGATATCCTCATCCATGGCCTAGCTGCCGCTCCAGAGGCCAATTGCCTCCGAACAGTTGCAGAACATTGCCCACAGATGCTCGAGGCTGCTTTCATCAGATTGGGCTCCATCTTATAGACAAAACCAGCCAGATCCGACACAGTTCAATACCTAGATTTCTTCGGAAGGCCTGATATCGCTGAAGTGGGATAATTCAAAGAGCTCGGACCACAATTATCTGCGCCGCAAAATAATTCCTCCGAAGCGCGCCAAACTTTTGACATCAAAGCTCGCTCAAGTTTCAAAAAGCTCCAACTATCAGCTTCGACGCGACACAATCAGACCTGCCTTTGTTTTTGAAGCCGCGCAGGCTCATCTGCGCCTAGCCGCAAACATGGCGACCACGTCGAACATGTTCATGTACTCGCTGACAGTTCAGCCGCCGACAAACGTCACGCAAGCGGTCCTGGGCCAGTTCGCAGGTACTAGAGAACAGCTAATCATCACTGCTGCTGGCTCGCAGCTCTCCCTACTAAGGCCCGATCCATCCCAGGGAAAGGTAATTACCCTCCTATCACATGATGTCTTCGGCATCATCCGTTCCCTCGCCGCTTTTCGGTTAGCTGGTAGCAATAAGGGTAAGTCATTCCAATTCCCCTCTCAGGAAAATCACTTAGTGATATTCGAAAGCGATGCCACAGACGCGTCGACCACAGCGCTACCGAGTACTTGATGTCCTGTTGCAAGAATCTCAAAGCTAACAAATCTTCCAGACTACTTGATCATTGCGTCCGATTCTGGTCGTATCACAATCATTGAGTACCTCCCTGCACAAAACCGCTTTCACCGTTTACATCTCGAAACTTTTGGCAAATCTGGTGTACGGAGAGTCATTCCTGGCGAGTATCTAGCCTGCGACCCTAAAGGCAGAGCATGCTTGATAGCCTCAACTGAGAAGAACAAACTTGTCTATGTTCTCAACCGTAACTCACAGGCCGAGCTCACAATCTCGTCACCGCTCGAGGCCCACAAACCTGGCGTCCTGGTCATCTCCATGGTTGCACTTGATGTTGGCTACTCAAACCCAGTGTTTGCGGCGCTCGAGATTGACTACTCTGAGATTGACCAAGACTCGACCGGCCAAGCAATGGAAGAGTTGGACACTCAACTGGTCTATTACGAGCTTGATTTGGGACTCAATCACGTTGTGCGCAAGTGGTCAGACCCTGTTGACCCAACAGCCTCAATTCTGTTCCAGGTCCCCGGTGGGAATGATGGGCCTAGTGGTGTGCTGGTGTGCGGTGAAGAAAATATCACATATCGACACTCGAATCAGGAAGCATTCCGTGTCGCCATCCCTCGTCGACGCGGCGCCACTGAGGATCCAAACCGCAAGCGCACGATAGTGTCTGGTATCATGCACAAGCTGAAAGGCAGTGCAGGCGCGTTTTTCTTCCTTCTTCAAACAGATGACGGTGATCTCTTCAAACTCTCGATTGATATGATTGAGGATGAGGAAGGCAACCCCACTGGAGAAGTCAAGAGACTCAAGATCAAGTATTTTGACACCGTTCCGGTCGCCTCAAGTCTCTGCATCTTGAAGAGCGGTTTCCTCTACGTTGCTTCTCAGTTTGGTAACTACTCATTTTACCAATTTGAAAAGCTCGGTGATGACGATGAGGAACTAGAGTTCTATAGTGATGACTTCCCAGCGGATCCCAGGGCTTCTTACGAACCAGTTTACTTCCACCCTCGGCCAACTGAAAATTTGGCCCTGGTCGAGAGCATTCCTGCTATGAACCCCCTCCTAGATTGCAAAGTCGCAAATCTCACTGGAGAAGACGCCCCTCAAATCTACACGATTTGTGGTAATGGCCCCCGAAGTAGCTTCAGGATGCTCAAGCATGGCTTGGAAGTCAACGAGATTGTTGCCTCTGAACTGCCTGGAATTCCTTCTGCTGTTTGGACGCTGAAGCTGAATCGCTCAGAACAGTACGATGCCTACATAGTACTATCATTTACCAACGGTACGCTAGTCCTCAGTATTGGTGAGACTGTTGAGGAAGTCAGTGACTCTGGTTTTCTCACAAGTGTTCCAACGCTGGCGGCGCAGCTCCTTGGTGACGATGGACTGATCCAGGTTCATCCCAAGGGCATTCGACATGTGCGTAATGGTCATGTCAATGAGTGGGCCGCCCCGCAACATCGCTCCATTGTTGCTGCTACAGCCAATGCTCATCAGGTCGCTGTCGCTCTCAGTTCTGGTGAGATCGTCTACTTCGAGATGGATGCGGACGGCTCACTGGCTGAGTATGACGAAAAGAAGGAGATGTTCGGTACCGTTACTTGCCTAAGTCTGGGTGACGTCCCCGAGGGACGATTGAGAAGTTCATTTTTAGCCGTCGGTTGTGACGACTGCACTGTCCGCATACTCAGCCTGGATCCAGAGTCGACTTTGGAAAACAAGTCAGTTCAGGCTCTTACGGCTGCGCCAACATCGCTGGCAATCATCGCAATGGATGACTCCTCGTCTGGCGGTTCTACCCTCTATCTCCACATCGGTCTACACTCTGGTGTCTATCTCAGGACAGTTCTTGACGAAGTCACTGGTGAGTTGACAGACACACGCCAAAAGTTCCTCGGTCCCAAAGAAGTCCGACTTTTCCAGGTCACAGTTCAAGGCAAGACGTGTGTGCTTGGTCTCAGCTCCAGGCCTTGGCTTGGTTACGCAGACCCGATCACAAAAGGTTTTGTGGTGACGCCCTTAAACTACGTCGACCTTGAGTGGGGTTGGAACTTCAGTAGTGAGCAGTGCGAAGAAGGCATTGTCGGTATCCAAGGTCAATCATTACGGTACGTTACTATTCCTTTTTGTTACACCTGATATCCAGTTGCATATGATGAGAAAACGGGATCCTATGCTATAAGCAATGAGGCCTATTACGCATTTTTCCAATTGTTCCTACTGAAGCAACACATTCCTACAATGTTTTTGTGGCATCGTAAAACGAGGCATGCACTAACACTGGCAGAATTTTTAATATCGATCGGCTTGGCGATACGCTCATCCAGAAATCAATCCCTTTGACTTATACCCCGAAGAAACTTGTAAAGCACCCTGACCAGCCTCTCTTCTACACTATCGAGGCAGACAACAACACCTTACCACCTGAGTTACGTGCCCAACTTTTGGCAGACCCTAAAATCGTCAACGGTGATTCCAGAGTGCTCCCACCTGAAGATTTTGGCTATCCCAAAGGTACGCGTCGATGGGCATCTTGCATTAATGTGATAGATCCGCTTTCCGAGGAAGGACAGGTTGTGCAAACGATTAATCTGGAGAACAATGAAGCGGCAGTCAGTGCAGCAATCGTGTCTTTTTCAAGCCAAGATAACGAGAACTTTTTGGTAGTTGGTACCGGCAAAGACATGGTGGTCAATCCTCGCAGCTACAGCGAAGGATATCTACACATCTACCGATTTCAAGATGCGGGGCGAGAACTTGAGTTCATTCACAAAACCAAGATCGAAGAACCACCTCTGGCTCTTTTGGCTTTCCAGGGAAGAGTGGCTGTTGCAGTTGGAACTCAGTTGCGTATATATGATCTCGGCATGAGACAGATGCTCCGCAAATCTCAGGCTGAAGTAGCAGCGCAGCAGATCGTGTCGCTGAACACCCAGGGCAGTCGAATTATTGTCGGTGATGTTCAACAGGGCGTAACCTACGTGGTATACAAGCCTGCGTCGAACAAACTCATTCCCTTTGTTGATGATACTATCGCAAGGTGGACCACATGCACGACCATGGTAGATTACGAGTCGGTGGCTGGCGGTGATAAGTTCGGAAATATGTTCATTGTCCGCTGCCCTGAGAAGGCCAGTGAAGAGGCTGACGAGGAGCAAACGGGCTTGCATCTTATCAATGCGCGAGAATATCTTCACGGTACACCTCACAGAGTGAGTCTGATGTGCCACTTCTATACACAGGACATACCGACCAGTATCACCAAAACGAGTCTTGTAGTTGGTGGGCAGGAAATTTTACTATGGAGCGGTATCATGGGCACTATCGGAGTTTTCATACCATTTGTCAGCCGTGAAGATGCGGACTTCTTCCAGAATCTCGAACAACACCTGAGGACCGAGGACCCCCCGCTCGCCGGACGAGATCATCTTATGTATCGCGGCTATTATGCTCCTGTCAAGGGGGTCATTGATGGCGATCTATGCGAACGGTACAACCTCTTGCCCAACGACAAGAAGCTTATGATTGCCGGCGAACTGGACCGATCGGTCCGAGAGATCGAACGGAAGATTTCTGTAAGTTCTCCTTGACCCAACATTTGTGTCCTCGCAGTGTGCTGACTAAACTTTAGGATATTCGCACGCGGTCTGCATTCTGATGAAGGAAAGTGGTATCTTTGGTATATCCTATGAAGCTATTGTACAAAACTTGAAGTGTTTGGGTTGTTGGCGGCGTTAACGTACAGGGCTAAAAGTCCCTGTCTTGGAAGAAAATAGGTAATCAGCGAACCGAATCGTGTGTTGAGAACCGCAACGCGGTACCAACCATGAATCTCATACTCAACCCGAAGCTCGATCAGAGTCCTCTCCAAAACGGGCCACGGTTTTTATATTTGTCGGCCTTCTTGCCCTTGCCAGAGGCTGGATTTTCTTGCTCCCATGTTTCATCGTCCAAATATGCTGTAACAGCGTTCTCAAGATCATAGCTAGATTGCTCCAAGTACAGCACAGCAATGTCATAGTCGGAGACTTTGCAGGACGTCATGAAGCGGCGAATCTTGCCCTTCCTCAGCTCCTCATCTTCGCCCTCGATGGGCCGTGGTGAGAGGCTAACTCCGCCCCTGTAATACTCTCCAGGAATCAACACGGTTCGTCTTCCGAGAAGCAAGTGGTCACTCGTGATGTTATTACTTCGTCGCAGAGCATGAGCGGGCACGCCGTATCGAAGAGATAAGGAGCTGATGCTGTCATGGCGATGGTCAAGGAAATGCAGGATATCCGGAGCATCTTCTTTGGTAGCAGCCTGCGCCAATGCTACCTTCTCATCGTCGGCATTCGGCGTAGATGAGGCTACGGAGTATGGTGGCGGCGCGCCGGAGATATGTGTAGTCCTCGAACTGGACGACGGCAGCGATGTATAAGCCGGCGGTTCCCTCAACCCCTGCGGCAGAGACGTCGGTCCTGTCGAAACCTGGCAGTATGGACAATAGTCGGCAAATCGCTCGTTCTTCTACCAAGCAAGAGTATCAGCTTCAGCCTGGATAAAAAATGATTGTTTAGACAGATGACGAACATGGATACATTTGCCACAGATGATTCTCGCACAGCATGCGACTCGACGATCTTGCGGAAGAGACAGTTTCTCTTCCGTGTACGCTGGCGTTGAGGAGAGGATGATTGCACACGTTGAGCAAGACTCCATGATATCGCGAATATTGAAGATCAGCTTGTTAAGTAAAGGTTTAGGAAAATAGATCCGTATCTACCTAAGGATTCTACAGTACGTTTGAAGGTTGCACACCTA
>JABEEO010000482.1:0-70739 GCA_013364945.1 Fusarium tupiense | reverse complement strand
ATTATATTAGGTAGCTAGTATATTACCTAAACTAATTTAATAAGAGTATTATTTTAAGTTAATAGAAACCGCTACTAATGCTTATAGCACGTGCCTTACACGTAGGCTTTGCATCGCCAAGCACGGCTGATGTGCCGGTGTCTTAGTACAATAAACAAATGCAGAATCTACCGAGTTTTGAGAGATGCTCGCCGTCGCATTTCATATCGGCATTGTTGAAAGTTGCCTGGATTGATTCACCTACTGAACAATAGTGATCGGAGCATCTTCAAATTATCAGGCGTCACTGTCAGTTTATGTTCAAGAAGCCCCCCAACATGGGCTGATAATAAAAGACCACGCACGACTCGTCACCAATGCCGTCTACACAGTAATATACAAGATAATTTCAGCTTCTACATAACTTCTCCATCACCTGAAACTTGAAACCCCCTGGCTAGGTTGGGTGACATCCAGTAGCGAGCGCCAATATGCCAAACGTGGGGTTTTCATCCCAAGTGCCCCCTGTAGGTTTCTAGATGATATCAGCACAAATGTAAGGCCTCTGTATAATTGAACGGAGGGATACCATAGGAATATATCGTTCATGGATATCTTTACGTCACAGTGAACAATACAGGGTTTGCCACAATTCGTAGGGCGGTCAAGAGAATATATTGTAACCCCGAGGTTTCGCTGCGATACTGGGCAAAGGGTGATGCAAAGCGCCAACAACAAATAAACCTGGTAACCTACTCTTTAATGCATCCTATCAGCCGTTCAAGCTGGGCAACTTCTCTATTTTTCACCTTCGCCATGAACTTGTCACTCGGCCCTAAAATAACTAATTATTTCTATCTTTCCATATCATCTTCATAAGCCTCTCTTGTCCTCTTCGCAAACTTTTCATCCATCAACACTCTTATCCCTAGTACTGCAATACCCTTTGCTACCTCAATAGCTGCATCGAACGCCGCAGGCTCACCAGCCGCCCTCGCAAACCCAGGAGCATGCACGTTATCGGTCGGTAGGGTCGGGATGATAAACAGAGGATGCAGCGATGGACACTCGTAGCTGACGTTTCCAAAGTCTGAGCCCCCGCCCGAGATGTGTGGATCGCGCATGTCGCCGTGGAAGTGGCTGTCAAAATGCCGCGACATGATGTCGGTGAACTCATTGCAGAGGAGCTCGTTGGAGTGGAGGTCGGCATATGTGTCCATTCTGTTTGAAGGGTCTATCGTCAGCAATGTGCTCAAGTAAATAGATCATGGTAGTGGACTGGGATGTACATACACGGACTCAAACTCAATCGTGCATCCAGTCGCAAGGGCAGCTCCTTTGAAGCAGTTTCGTACCCGCTCCTGAAGCTTCTCATTCTCCCCCAGGGTGAGAGTACGCACACCAACCTCCACTACGCTTCTCGCCGTGATGATGTTGGTCATTTGTCCTCCCTCCTTGATGTAAAGATTGAGGCGATCTGTAGATCGGATCTGCTGGCGCAACATGCTGATCGCGCTGTAATTCAATGACGCGGCATCGAGCGCGTTAACACCATTCCATGGGACCACGCCAGCGTGTGCCGGCTCGCCAGTGAAGATACCTCGGAAGATAGCCACCGACCTACCACCGACGGCCGCTGCACCAGCAGGTTGAGGAATGTCCAAGGGCGTGCTCGCGTGAACCATGAGTGCAGCATCAACGCCCTTAAAGGCACCGGCGCGAATGAGCTTGATCTTGCCCCCGCCGCCCTCTTCAGCAGGGCAGCCAAGGATGCGCACGCGACCTGGTGCGCCAGATTGCCTAAGGGCAGCAGCCATGCCGAGAAAGGAAGCTATAGAGGCGGTGGCAATGAGATTATGTCCACAAGCATGGCCCACGCCCTCGAGGGCATCATACTCAGAGCAGATGGTTACCAGGCGACCACCCTGGCCGTACTCTGCAACGAAAGATGTCTCAAGGCCATAGGCATGCTTCTCTACGGCGAAGCCCAAGGACTCCAAAAGAGCTGTGAGGTTATCGTGAGCTTTAAACTCTTTGTAGCATAGTTCGGGGTTGCTGTGTATCTGCAGCATGCGTCAGTTGGTGCATGGTGTAAGCGACGGGGAAGCCATACCACACTGTTGATCTCTCGTAGAGCACCCAATTCCTGATCGACGGCGTTGACGACGGCGTCGAAGGGGCTCTGGATATTCACCACAGCGACAGCGTTTTTCTCCGTGTCGGGATAAGCGGCCTGGGTAATACTGGTAATGGTAGCCATCTTGTCGAGTACCTATTGCTATGATCGAGGAGATGATGGGCAATAGAGTTCCGAGAGGACTGAGTGGCTGCTCGGTGATCTGGAAACAGGAGCCGGGCCTAAATATGAACTACGCCAACAATAATCGTTCAGGCCTCTCTTCAACATCCAGAGGAGACACGCTGGTCTTGTTATCGGGACCGGCCTTGGGCTAGACGACATTATCGTCTAGAGGATCCACTTCCATTTAGCCCATCGTCTATAAGTGTGATATGTGGACCTTGGAGACCCACTCACCCAGATACCAGAGATTCCAGTCTTAGCCTCTTGGGCCTCCTCCATCCAGGGTCGATTCCTCTGACCTGGGATACGAGAGCTGCTATCTCACCAAATGCCGCTGGTATCCGAGGCCAGCTCATAGAGTGTCCAGATACTGATGTGCTGCCCCAACCGAGAGTGCCTATCTAGCGCATGTTCGAGCACCAGTCTCCAGTGCGGCCCGAGCTTGCTTATGATCCAGTGCTTGTGAATCTGGTTCTTGGTCTCGACCACAGCGGCCAGAAGTGCTCTTCGTAGGTCTTTGAGATGGACCTTGCTTATGGTATGCTGGGCCGCCTGCATAAGCATGGCTAAGACGTCCTGGATCCTATCTTCGGGCATGCCTGCGCACCGGTAATATATCATTTTCCACGCGTAGTAGATAGTCACAAATACGGCAGCGCTTTCAACGAGATCGGATGTCGAGGTCGGATGGCTATCATGAGGCATGGTGATCATCTGAAATGTCGGAGAAAAGTCCTGCGATAAGACAGGATCAGCGCAAGTCAAAATGCTCAAGTTCAGAGTGATATCTTACCGTCTCTATGAGATTTAGCTTTTCCTCTATCTGCGTGTCCCTAGCTTCTGGTCTTTGTGTGCCTGAAGATTCATCTGACATGGCTGACCACCCAAACTCTGTAATCTGGAACTGAAGCTGGATCATGCGAACTAGCATGTCCAGATGTTGAGCCGAGAAGACATCGTCCAGACGTTGCTCAGTTGGATACGAGCTGCCCCAGTTCAACTGCAATGCTGGCCGTGAGACCACGCACAGTCGCCGGAGAAGCTTTGGACGGTCGGACATGTATCGCGCGACTTCACCAGCGCAACGGTACCCCATGGCATAGACATCCTCTCTGTAAACCCATAGAAGCAGACGACACAAGAAGCTACGCATGGAGGGGGTCATGGCCGTAGCTGGCTCTGTCGCCGATCTGGTCAAGACGTCTCCTATCGATGAATGTTGGAGATAGCGCACGACAGCCTCTCTAAGCTTATACAGCTCTTCCTTGTTAACGGCGCGCTGATGGGTGAGGTAGACGTAGTGGAAGTAGAATGTAGCGAGAGTCTCAACGTGGTCGACAGGCTTGGCTGATTGCCGCATGCCTTCTCGAAATGCCGACGATGCCCGAGTGAAGTGTGAAAACGCCAGCGCTGACTCTTGTCCATTTTGAGTAAGATCCTCAGGAAGGCGTCGCGCATCGAGGTCCTGAAGCGCGACAGCCACTGCATAGCGCATAGCAATGGCGCTGTAAGAGACTTTCTGTAGCAGAAGCACAGGGAAAGACTATGCGGCAGCCTTGGAGGTATGTACCAAGCAGAATCCATTCTGATAGTGTCCCAGAGCCTCGTATTCCTGATGGCCAAGAGTGAGGCTATCGTGGCCGAGAATCTCGGTCTGTGACAAACCAATGTGGCCAACAAGGGGCAGCGATCTAGGTGATAAATGTGTCATGGTGTAGTCTATGGCTACTCCATAACTTGACAGGGATGAGGTCGACAATCCTGGAGAATGGGCCCATGCGGGAGTCGGTCCCATACTGGCGGGGAGGGAGCTTAGCACATCGTCTCGTGGGAACCGAGACGATATGGAAGTGTCGGATAGATCATCCAAGACAGCCCAGTCTGGTAGATCTTGGCTGGTACTCGGTAGACTGCAGTCCTGAACAGTTGACCTAAGCTCATCAGCTACAAGGCCTCTTCTAGGCTGCGGCATACGAGGTGAGGACAACGTTGAGGATGATCTCCAAGAAGACGAGGCCACCTCGTGAGTCCAATATGGGCTGCAGCTGAGGTTAAGTCGCTCGCATCGCCGGCAGATGGGTAGTCGCTCATCACACTTGACATGCTTTACCCTACACGTGAGACAGCCTGGAGAAATGATAGACGTGCAATGGTCAGCATGACAATCTCGGCATAGGGCTCCCATTTGCTCAACGCACCTAGTCTAGATCGCCCTTTGCTTCGTCGTTTCCCCAACCTAGCTATCTGTGCCGAACCATCGGGCATCGTTATCGTGGTGCTGAATATTCTGGGCTGTCGTCTCGCGTCTCTTGAGAAAGGTGGAGCAGTGATCGTTGACGACGACGACGAAGACTGCCAAGCAGAGTAGAACATTCAGCCGTAGAGCGCAGACGAGCAGGAGGGGGTTGGAGGTAGAAAGTGGTGGCGTGACGAGCAGCCCTGGGCTATCTGGGCTATCTGGGCTGCTGGGCTGCTGGGCTGCTGGGCTGCTGGGCTTAAAAGGTGGATCAACTGGCGATGTTTTGGGCTAACCGGTCGTCTCCGATTACATCGGCTATCAGCACCGTCGTCTACGGTTATCCAATCTAACCAGCCCCCGCCTAGTTAGCTAGTCAATTTCGATAAAGATAGTGGGGTGTTTGATAACCGAGTTCCCGTTTAGTCCATCGTCTTGTCATTAGTGTGAATTGGTGGAAATGCTTTAGCTAGTCTAATCTAGTGTCGCTTCGGATGCCATGTCACTGGGATAGATATAAAGTATCCGACTCCACCTGTAAAGCAATTGCTCGTCAGTATATTTCAGCAAGCATATACAAAGACATCTAAGTGCTAGTCGCCACGTTTAACAGCCTGATATCAAACACAACATGGCTTCGCCTCTTGACACCAAGCCCGAGGTTGTTGATGAGAAGGCCTTATCGGTGATGGAACAGGACGATGGTGCCTCCATCGCTAACGTCGAAGAACAGCCTCTAGTCAGGAGAATTGACCTTCAGTATGTACCTGTAACGTACACTTGAGTACTGCAGCGATGCTGCCGATTCTACCGAATTCCTAGTCGCTGACACAAAACTCGCACAGCCTGATGCCTATCCTCATAGCCATCTACATACTGCAATATCTCGACAAGAGCAGTCTGAATACTGCCTCACTCCTCGGCATCATCCAGGATACGGTATGTTATCGATTAGAGGCAAGCTAGGGACTGTCATCACTGACCATATTGAACTGTAGAAACTGGTTGGCCAGGAGTTCCCCTGGCTTAATAGTGCTTTTTACTTTGGATATCTTGGCGCCACATATCCCGTCTCTGTACTTCTCGTGAAGCTCCCGATTGCCAAGGTCCTGGCAGTATCCATGTTAGCTCACATCCCCCACCATGGCGACCAAAGCTGATAATTGTCATGCAGTTTGTTATGGGCGGTGGTTCTCGGCTGTCACGCTGCTGGCGAGAACTTTGCAACCCTCTGCTCCTTGCGTGTGCTCCTTGGTGCCTTCGAGGCCACCGTAAGTCCTGGCTTCACACTCATTACGGGACTGTGGTACAAACCGTCAGAGCACGCCAGGCGTCATAGTCTTTGGTTCGTCGGTAACGCCGTGGGATCTCTTATCGGCAGTCTCATTGCTTACGGCTGCACCTTCATCACTGGTGGGCCCCTCGCACCGTGGAGAGCAAGTATCCCTCTTCGAACTTGTTTTGTCATGTCACGCTGACAAGACGTTATAGTGGTTATTCATCGTTCTCGGCATAGTAACAGCTGGTTGGGCTATCGTCCTGTATATCTGGCTTCCAGACACGCCTGCGTCAGCCAGATTTCTCAACCCAGCTCAGAGAGTCTGGGCGATACAGAGGCCTCAGGTGGCTCAGAGGAGTTTTAAGACGAACAAGTGGTCGAATGCACAGCTACTCGAGGCGATGCTAGATCCCAAGACATGGTTTCAGTTTTTAGTCATTACTACGGTATCACTAAGTAATGGAGTCATTGCCAACGTAAGTCATAAACTCAGCTGACGCTTAACCTCTGCCATACGACACGCTGGGCCTTGCTAACGCACGGATTGCTCTTGTAGTTCAGCTCCCTAATTATCAGAGGCTTGAACTTTGACTCCCGACAGTCGCTCCTCCTAGGCATGCCTCTGGCTGCCTATAATGTGATCATAGTTCTCCTTTCTGCCTCACTGGCCGAAAGATTCCGAAAGTCTCGTTGTATTATTGCTGCAGGTGCCTCGGCTCTTTCACTGGTGGGCACCATTCTGGTCTGTCAGCTGCCATCGTCAAACAATGCTGGTTGATATATAGGGCTCATCCTCTGCGCATCGTGCGCCAACGTGTTCCCAATGATGCTGAGTCTCATCTCGAGTAACGTGGCCGGTTTCACCAAGAAATCAACAGTCAACGCCGTCTTTTTCCTTGGATACTGTGCAGGCAACATTGCCGGTCCACAGTTCTTCATTCCAACCGATGCACCGAAATACGGGGTAAGAACAGATCCTCACCCTCTCTACTTAATTGGAAGGCTGACTTGCTCCCGTGTCCTCCTGTAGACGGATTTTACTGCCTTGTTTGTGATCTTCTGCATCCTCATTGGCCTCATTCTTGCCTTCAGGCAGTATCTGGCCTGGGAGAACTCGAGGCGCGACAAAGCTCATGGAGTGTACATTGATGCTGAGTCGCCAGAGAGAGATACCATGTCTGGTGCTATGATAGAGGCAACTGATGAAACAGACTTTGAGAATAATAACTTCCGGTATTACCTCTAGGAATCACACGACTACTAAGAAATACGCCGCTCTTTTCTTTAAGCTTATATAGCTAGTCAAATCTCGTTCCTCGAAGCATCTAGAACATTACAAAGATCCTGTATGTACCTCAGATAAGATGCTTTGGACATAACCCCAATTTTGATAATACAGCTGTAAATAGGTACGAATAGCAGGCATCTCGTACGTGGCACGAATGTCTATCCACCACCTACATTCACGTGCCCTAGTATACCATAGGTACAAGAGCGTAAGGGCTATAGGATCTTTCCCCTCAAGTAATGACTTGAATTCGCCCTGCATCTTGGTTGAGACCTTCGTAGCTTTGCCGAGTGTGACCTGGCCATCAGGTATTACTAGCAGTTCAGACAAGCCATATGCAACCCTAAAATAAGGATTTTTAGATGCCGTAGAGGTTTCTTCAAGCATACAAAGCTCCCTTAGCTCCACGAGCACACCACCATTGCCTTCGATGGGCAGGGGCTGATGCATTGTAGTAAACGTGTCAGCCATTGGCGTAAAGACACTTGTTGCTCGTAGAGGGTTTAACAATTGCCATAGTTTCATCTTCCCAGCTCCAAGTCGTAACCATTCAAGGTCAGAGGAGTCTGGCGGTCCTAGAGGCCAGGCTTCCTCCAAGGCAGACGTATTGATAGACGAGAAGGCTAGGATACTAAGCATACCTGCTGCGGCCCAGATAGGATCTTTGTGCTCTTCATCGATAGGTTGGCACAGCGATTTGTTGAATAATGAAGTGCATTGAGACCAGTGATAGGTTTCGCAAAGTGATCGACGATGGTTTGCGTTTACTGTAAGGTAGCGATCATGGACAGCCGTCACGGCCAACATACCATGCAATAAGAATGGACGCTGTAAGATAACTGTAAGCTACTCGATTATTACTTTGGGGTTTCACTCACTTTGAAAGATAGCTCCATTATATGGCTATTGTTTTTCTCTACTGTCTCCAGCCAGCCGAGAGAGTGTAGGGTTCTGCACTGGAAACGATTGAAAAGGTCTTGGTCATGTGCATTGAGCATATAGAATGTTGTTTCATCTGCTGCCCATATAAAGTTGCCCATAGAAGACTGTGGTGATGGAAACGTAAGTTGCTTTGTCATGTTTTTCTTTGTTTGTTCCTCAGGAAGTGACTGAAAATCTGGTATGTTGAACCCGAAGTTGCATTTGACGCCGTACGTTCGACACTTGACGCAAGATGGCCTCGACTCATCACACTAGGTCGCCGATGATAGGTCAACAAAGGTTTAAGAGGCAGAGAAAACTCCACACTGACTTACCTTCACTTTCCTTAGCTTGCAGTTCCGACACCCGAATCGCGACTTTCGACCACCTCCGAGTTTCCGTCTTTCGGTAATTGGAATCGTTTCTGAACGCATAACGGAAAGATGTTTAATTAGTTGCTGGGCAGGCTCTCCTTCACTGTCATCTGTGTCAGTGTTGATAAGCCGACGAAGACTGATTGTGCGGAGATTAGTAACATCCTTAAATCCGGCAGATCAATAACTCCGTCCGGAACGGACCATACGATCCTCATCTGTAATAGGCCAATTCCGACTAACCTCTGCTCGGGATTGCGCCATTTTGATTGGCCAACGATAGTTCCACCTGTGAACAAGATGTCCCAGTCAAACAAGAGAATCATCTTCAACCATGCGCCTTTACCTCCAATTGGTATCAACTTTCGCTATGACAAGAGTTGAGGATGCCGATCATCCGAGAGAACTGAGAAGTACGGCAGGAGGGATAATAAATATAAAAGCAGTCCATGAGCCACGTCTCTTGTTCTACACGAGACAGTGCAACCAGTTCTAGTCATCCAAAACCGTAAAGAACAGTCTTTCAATCGTCTACCAAGCTGGTCTTTTATTCTTTACCTCATTTATTCAATCTACCTACCATCATGCGTGTTTTTGTGACAGGCTCAACAGGCTTTGTCGGCTCAGCTGTCGTCAAAGAGCTCTTAGCTGCCGGTCACTCAGTCCTCGGCCTAGCCCGCAGCGACAAAGGAGTCGAGCAGCTCAAGAGCCAAGGCGCCGAAGCCCTTTTTGGTACAATTGCGGACTTGGATGTTCTCAAGAAGGGTGCGTCTGAGTCTGATGCCGTCATACATCTGGCCTTTGTACACAACTTTGCCAATTTCATGAATTGCTGCGCCATTGACCGCGCGGCCATTACTGCTATGGGTTCTGCCTTAGTCGCAGCAGGTGGCAATCGCGCCATGGTCATTACTTCAGGCACTATGATGCTCGCTCAGGGAAAGCTGGGCTATGAGGACGATGAGCCTGATATGAACCACCCTATTGCGGCAGCCCGCGGGGCTTCTGAGAAGGTGTGTCTCGAATTTGCCAAGCAAGGTGTTCGAGCTAGTGTTGTTCGACTTCCTCCTACGACGCATGGAGCTGGAGGAGTTTCTGGGTTCATGGGCCCATTTGTGAACGTCGCACTTGATAAGGGCGTCTCTGCATATGTTGGAGATGGCCAGAATCATTGGTGCGCTGGTCATCGTGATGACGCAGCTAAGTTGTACCGTCTGGCTATCGAAAAGGCAGAGCCTGGATCCGTTTTCCATGCTGTTGCCGAGGAGAGCGTGACAGTCAAGGACATTGCTACTGAAGTTGGCAAACAATTGGATGTTCCTGTTGTCAGCATTGCTCCAGAGAATGTACCGGAGCATTTTGGCTGGTTCCAATTCGGAGCTTTGGCTGACAACACCGCCTCGAGTGCAAAGACCAAAGAGGTGCTGGGCTGGAACCCTACAGGACCCACGGTTCTAGAGGACATCGAACCTGTAGTTGATTTCGTCAAGTCTCACTCCGGCCACTGGTAATTTATTATGTTAAATCAGGTTAGGGTCAGTCAAGTTTAATCCTTCTGTCGAACTTTAGTGTCTTTTCATTAAGATAACAAATACAATTCAGCTTAGTAATAACTCTATAACTATGTTGACTCTATTAATTTCTTTGGCATTTGAAAAGGGAAGACTCTTTGAGTTAGAATTAGTATGTTGACTGAAGTAAAACCTACTATGTTAGGAGGTTTCTACCTAAAACAAAGGAGGAAGACCTGGTTTGCCTACTTAATGGCCTCAGCCAAGTAGCCGTGCTGTGTCACATAAGTAGGCGTTGACTTTCTTAGCCCTCAGCCACAAGTCTTAACTACAAATACTTTGAGGCAATATGGCTGGGACATGGTTCACTGTATATGACATCAAAGGAAAACATTGTTGCATAGGAAGAGGGGACCAAAAATCTATAACCGCATATAAATTTATGCCTACCTAATCTTAGGCGACTCACTCGTGGCTACTGTAACAGTCATGTGTGCAAAAGGTTGGGCGGTTCTCCTTTGGACGTAGCCACCACTGAAGGGTATTGAGAAGGTAGATGAAGAGGGTTATGCAGCTTAAAACTCTTTTGGAATAGCTCAAGAAGGAGAAATGCCAAGGCTCGTTATGCTTCCATTCCATACTAGCCACGCGGATTCCGCAAATACCACCATAAACGGTGCCGAGCCATTGGCCTGAACTCGGGTGTCGGCTTATGGACAATCTGGCGGGACCGACGTGAGACGGTCAACAGCCCTCAGACAACACTCCGATCTTCCATAATAATCTCGATGCAAGAGGTGCGTCAAGTTTCCAATGGTGGCGACGTAATGTTTCAGCTGTGGTGACGCTAATCATTCCCCCATGTCCTCACCTCAGATAACTGAAACAAGGTCTCAGACTAGTTAACCTCCGATGTGACACTCTCTTCTCGTGCCCGCTCGAGTTAGTTATCCCAAGCCATCGGTATCGATAACGTGGATGGTAAGGATATCCCAAGTCAACAGCGTCAAGGCGTCGGCGTCCTCGTAAAGACTCATGCAAGGGATATGCATTTGAACCCAACGGGTGGCGACATGTTCGCATAGCCCACGTGTAGCTGAAAGCAAGACAACGGCACAGGATGCGCGGCGTCAGACTGGTGAGACATTTTAGCTCTTAGCAAGTGGGAGTCTTAAGACAATCTCGGAAATCTCCTTGTAATAGGACGAACATTCGCCATGACGATTGTGAACAAGTACATCAGTTCATTGCCGGTTTAGACTTACAAGAGGATTGCACATGAAACAAATTGTCTTTGGCATTGTTTGTGGCCTTGCTGCTACCAGGACACGGACAAGGTTGAGTAGTGGCTGAATTCCAGCAGAGGTGTCAGTATGGACCTTCACGGCAGAGTAGCGCGCCATGGCTTGCCAATATTTCTGATCTGCCCCATTCAAGCCAATCAGATATGAGAAGAGAAAGACAGAGATGGTGTGATTAAAGCCTAAATTGGCTAAATCTACGAAGTCGTTCTTTCTGTAGGGCTCTGCGTCCCAGCTTGACAGAACGTCTTATCCCAGTCGACTGAACTTAAATATCGTTGTCAGGCCTTTATCACAGCCAAACGAAAAACTTAACTTTTGGCCATTAAGGAACCTCCAACTAAGGATATATTCAGCAGCAATCATGGCCCTTAAGAACCACTGCAGCGCTGGGTATAAGGCCCCTTTCAGAGTTTGGGAAGCAGTCCTGAATAAAATTCTAATATTCTTTACCTCGCAGTGCTGCACTTGCGGCAAGAAGATTGGCCATACACATCACATATATCCTGATCGGTCCAATATTCAGCCCTTTACCAAACTCTCTCCATGTCAGACGGTTCGTATAAGTCGTCTTGTCCATCCCCAATCATACACTAATCATAGCGCAAGCTCCATAGCAGGAGCACTGAGGACAGAACCATGGTATTACAAGAACTACGGACCAAGTCCATGTCACCCGTCGTATGCAACGGAGACCAAATGACTCGAGAACCAGGATTTTTATCACCTAATCATTGGAATCCATCGACACAACCTGTTCCGATCCCCAAACCATCACGTCATATTCCTGAGCCCAGTAGTCAGCCTCTATGGAGTGATAGCTACAAGACTCCTTGTCCCGATTATTTAAGCGCTGACAGGGCGCCAACTTCGAAGGACCTCGACGCGGCCTGTTGGGAAATCCATCCATTTTTTGAGAGTACTTGGGATGTAGAAGTGTTTCAGCGTATGTTTTCATCCTGAGCTATGTCAGATTCTAATTTAACACGCCTTACTAGTACACCACTACGCGACTGATCTGCAAAAGAGGCTCGAACGAGGGCATTGGGAGGATACCAGAAGGGACAGCGAAACTTTCTTTCTTGAGGACCTTACCGATTAGCATTAAAAATAAAATAAAAACCAGCTTTGAAACCTCAACATATTCTCCCACTTCGCCTGGTAGATCGGTATTATTTGATATTTGCTGTCTTGGCCTGGGTTAATGTCGTAAGCAATAAAATTTACTCACAGCTTATATTTTGGTGCAAGAGTCAGTCAAAATCCAGGATCTTACCTTACGTGCCAATAATCTTGACAAGGTTTAGATATTAATTTTAGGTTCTGTAACACGGAAGTTACAGTTGACTTTACCGAGTCTTATTCAGGTCAGTGGATAGTTTTACCTTAGCAACAGTAACTGTTAGTGCAGTGTAAGAGTAGCGGTTTTAGCTACGACTGCGCCGCCTGCTTCTTCTGCAATGGTACCGGCAGCTACTTGGGAAACAAACCATGCTGTTGTCTACTGTAGCTATATATCAGTAATGTAATTTTCTTTTATCTTAAAATTGCCTCTCCTTTCTGCCATTGATACTGGGGTCCCATGGTGAAACAAGTTTGTGGCGATTAGTGAGTAAGCCAGCTGAAAACTCGGCTGTCGCATCTCATGTTTTGCTTGCAGGGAAATAATAGGGGCCCTCGCAATTCAATCCAATGAAATTGTAGTAAGTTTTGATCAGGGTTACACAACTTCGTTAGTGTTCTGTACTGGCTAAACGTTGTCACCCTCATCTCCGTGGGAAGATACGTGCTGCTACATATTGTATGTTTCTCGACAGCAAATTAAATATTCTCATGTTAAATGGTCTCGTTAGCAATACCAAGTGTGTTCTGGTTCCTGGCTTAAGAAAGAGTCAAGAACCAATAGTTTTTGTGACTTGCATTTCGATCTACATTGCATTAGGGCGTCGTGTTCCGCACGTAGAGGCAATATTAGCCTGGTAAGGTATGGTATCTCATCATGAACCCCCGTAGTTGAAAACATTTTGAGGCCCCCCAATAAAACTTCGCTAAATACGATCAATAATGTTGAGCATAGTACGCCACATACGCCGCGATATGCAGAACTCTTTCTTAGTAGCTCAATTTACATGCACCAACAGTGAGCTGATTATGCAAGTCCCGACAATATCTGCGGGGTGATGAGCCAAGGTGACAACAAATCCCGCAGGCAACTGAAGATGATAGCTCACGCGGTCGATATTTTGACTTTATATTCTTATCTCCTACATGAACACGAACCAGGTTGTATTTCCTTGTTTTCCATTTGAATATCTTTTTCTGCGGGCCTCAACATGTCTTTGTTATCAAAAGCTCGCCTTTTTTCTGCTCTGTTATTATTACTTGAGGTATTGGTTTACCTCGAAGACCTTTTGTACGAAGTTCTTTGGTTCAGATGGCAGCCTTCAGGTACTACTATTCTGGACAAGCTTGTTCTAGGCATAGAAGATGAAATATGGCATGCCGTCGTCTTTGGTGATGACGGTGATATGCGGAAGATTTTTGAAGATCTGACAAATTTCACAGCCTCCAGTAATGTCTCAAGCAATGGCGGAGTGGCTTCCTGGTCAACTAACCATGATGTAGCTTCCTCACCAGGCAAAATGGAGGCAGGAGCCTTATCCAATCGCCACAGAACCAAGCTCCAAGAGGCGATAGCGACTGATATCACAAAAAGTTGGGCCATCAGTCGAACGGAGCGCGAATCAACAGTAAAAGCCCGCCTCGAAAGCATTGCAGATCAACTAGCAAATTCGAGTCGAAAATTAACAGAGAAGGAAATTCTGCGACTAGAAGACTGGACTACATCGAGTAGCAGCGCAGTTTCGATCCTATGGACGGCCATTGACCGAGGCCACAAGTCAGATGTTGAGTATCTATTGACACAGCGTGACCAAAAGCTTTATATACAGAACGGAGACCGGGGAAGAACAGTTCTTCATAAGGCTGTGTCAAACATAGACGTCAAAGTTACGCGCGATATCCTCGAAGGTGGTTCCTCCACATCACCGCAGGCCTACATCAACGCCGAAGACAGCACACACAGGACCGCATTGCATTATTTGATTAGACATTCCGTTCAGAGGCGCGAATTCACTAATAATGATGGCCAGGATAAGGCTCTGGAGATGTTTGAATTATTGTATCGGCACGGCGCCAATATAAACGCTTTGGATGAAGAATTTAGGACTCCCCTTCATCTCATGCTATCACAAGCTCTCTGCTGTAAAGATACGGACCAAGAGTACAATCTGGTCATTCCTCTGTTCAGCAGGCTCCTAGAGGCTGGAGCAGAAGTGGGCACAAAAGACAGAAGAGGTACGCAATTTGAATCCTGAAGCTTGAGATCCCGGCTACTTCAACGCCAAACTCTTTGATCCATAACCCTACACATTCTCATGCTATTTCTAGGAAACTCGCCTCTTCACACTTCTTGTGAGCTACAAAGACAGGACGTAATCGAGATGTTGGTCCGCAAGGGCGCTGATTTGGAAACTCTAAATCATAACGGGAAGACCCCAAGACGGGTTTTCTTGGATCATCAGGGGGCAGAAGAATTTTGGAAGCGCATGGTTGTGTTGTTCCGCAAAGTCCAAAGGACCGGCCCAGAACCGCCTTCTGCTTCAGGAAGGCTTTTGCAAAGACGAGAACATATTCCCAAAGCTAGAATGGCGGTTTGCGACAAATCCGTTGTCTATTGTCGCTACCAGCAGAACAATATCGCCGCTGAGAGCAGCAATCCGTTTTATTGGACCGCGACAGATAAGTTCGTTTCTGACGTTCTTTATTCAGCTAATCGACCAGAAAACATGACGTTTTTCGCTCAATGCGAGAAGGAATGTCAAGCTATCTGGGATGATCTTGTAGAATCACCCAGCGGTTTAGATCAAGATGAACAAGAGCTTGAGCAGAGATCTACAATTGGAAAAGCAGCAGAGGTCGAGGGTACCATCCCGCTAGCCAAAGATATATGGAGATGGGTGAACTTCTCTGCAAATAATGTAAGATACTGCCACACAGGTACTCTATTCTTAGCTGCTTGGCTAATACGTTCCTTCTAACAGATTACATGGTTCAGAGTAAGTAGATGAATATATAGCATCTATTTTATTTCACCATTTGCTAAAAAGATTATTTAATAATCAGGATTTCATCAAAGACAATTCTAATATCGACGCCACCGCCTGGAAATCTTTCGACGACAACATAAGGGTCCGCGACATGACAACCAATACTTCTCGAATCAGGGAACCCCACGCTCATGTAAGTCGAAGAATTCGGATATCTAACATGCTTATTCAGAAAGCCGAATAAAAACCGATAGTGATACTAACGAGGAAAAAGAGAATGAGTCAAGATGCCTCCAAAGCGTCTAAGAATGAACATGGCGAGAGCACTAAAGCCAAACCAATGGTATCTCTTGCGGTATGTATTTAACTTGTAGTTGATGGCGCCTTTTTAACTCGACTATATTCAGATTCCATTTATAGATATTGAGGCGGAAGACTACAATGCTTCTACAACAACGCAAGGTGATGAAGCTTACTCCCCCTTTACCGGGTTCGATGGAGTGCAAATGCCGCAAACCTTAGACCAGACTTCTATCAACGCCGAAAGTGTGTCAAAATTGCGATGCAAGGAGAACCAAGTCATTTACAGGTGGTCGGAAAAACAGTACTCAACACAATCACACCAAATTCCACTAGAATGGAGGGTTCGGAATCCGTTTTCCAAACTCACATATTTACTTCGTGATGTGAGACGACGCGTCAAGATCTATGAGAATCAAGGAGTGGCAGGCTCGTCTTCCAGCCGCAAGGGGCAAGTTAGTGTCGGCGAAAGGGCCAGCGATCCGACTGGGATGC
Organism: Fusarium tupiense; assembly: GCA_013364945.1. Lineage (NCBI taxonomy): Eukaryota > Fungi > Ascomycota > Sordariomycetes > Hypocreales > Nectriaceae > Fusarium > Fusarium tupiense. Next base: position 54,644 of record JABEEO010000482.1, on the reverse strand, counting down.
CGGGGATCCTGAAGGATCGCCGTCCAAAATGGCTGATGGTTCGGCAGGTTTGGCTATGGAAATTAAATGGCGGTGACTATTTTCCTTTTTGATACTTTGATACTCATACTGACGAACCTTCATTAAAGACACTATTCTCACTACCATACCTTCGCGCAGGAGCATGTGCATGGCAGATGACTTACTTGAAACCATTAAGCGAAGCAGCTTACATGAGATTTCCGATGTCGACGACCTTATGAAGCATATTGTTCAAGAGACGATCAGGTTCCCAGCAAGCTTCAGGCGGGCCGGGCTTGGCAAGCATATACTTGATATATTTGAAAGTGAGATAGCCTCTGAGGTACGCTTCCGACAGTATCCATTGAAGCAACTACTGTTAACTCTGTCTTACCACAAAGGCCGACGAAGAAGCTACTTTCTACAACAACTTCGCCGAGAACGAGTGGGATTCTAAACAAGCAAACAGAGCTATCAGCTGCACCTGGCGCGTAAAGGACATTCGTGATGAGTTAGGCCTGATCCGTAACGTCTTTACCAGCCAGCTGAAAGTTGTTAAGCAATTTTCCAAGGTCCTTGCACCACACCAGCCAAAGACATCCGCCGACTCGGAGTATATTCGCACCCTCGTGTCAGAATTAGAAAGCATAATAGCACGTATTGGAGTGATCGATAGCGAGGCCGCTAAGACAACCGACAGTGTAAGTTCAAACACTATCCGATCATAAATTGGGCGAGCCACTGCCAGATAACCTGGTTTTAACTGATCCATTGATGATATGACCAGCTCAGCAACATAACCCAAGCCATGCTAGCCCAAGCAGCATTGAAAGAGGCAGAGGCGGCTCGGTTCATGAACTTCATCATCCTACCGTTCACTATTGTCACCGTTATCTTCGTAAGTTCAACTTGACCGAGGCAAATAGCCGACTATGATTTCTCACCAAGAGTCTCAGACCCCTCTATCATTCATGACGAGCCTCTTTGCTGTTAACTCGGATGGCTTCCCACATAATGAAGACGGAGAACTTCGCTTACCTTCGGATTGGTTCTGGAAGAGGATGGGTATGTTGATCCCTGGTAGAGCTTAAAACTTGCGTGGTTTCTAACCTCAGTATTTTAGTAATCGGCGAGTTTGGGACCCTAATCCCACTCTTCATCTTTATTCTGTTCCTCTATCACTCGCGGGGGGGTCTGAGGAATCGCGAGAACAACCAATAGGATCTGGGTCCAGTACTTCAGCTTTTTCCCAGGGGTTCCATCAACCTTGGGGCACTCAATAGACTGATTACTACTAAGACCGAGTTGCATCCGCCCGTTTGTGATAAGTCTTTCGTAGTCATAGTATTAAATGTTATATTAGATCTTGATTTAATATATCGACATCGGACATAGTGCCAGTAATAATGTAGAAAGTACTCTTCGTTGGCTCCTGTAGTAGTATTTCTGGCCGGTGATGAAAGTCTGCAGTTAATACTGTCATTATAAATAGCATTTTTCTTCTACAAGAGTAGGGTTTGATAGTGACCCCGACGTTTTGAGCCTTATCGAAGCTCTCAAGTTTCTTGGTCTGAAGTAAACACTGGGATTAAAGCAAGTCAAGTTCATGACTGAGAGAATCCCAACAGACATAATTCTATATATCAAAGAGATAGACCCTAACTGCCAATATGTTGAAATATGCGATGCTATTTTTACATTCGGATCCATAAACAAAAACATCGGCTCATGTTCTTGTTGATGGTTAGCTCCTCGGGGCTGAGAAACCCCTGTCGACAGACCATCTCAACTGCGTTAGATAAAACACGTTAGATGCAAGGTACACATCATCAGCCCCCACACACTCACGCATTTGATCAATCTCAACTTCAATAGCCTCTAAACTATTGGCATTAGCGCGGCGCCAACGAGTAATTCGCTTACAGCCAACACCACCTTCGGAGCGTTTTTGACAATTTGACAGCGGGCTTTAAAAAGGAGGCGTCACGCCCAAAAAAACCGTTGAATCCGTCTTTTTTTGCTCTTGCAACCTCACATTCGTTTACTTGCGCTGTCTCAGTTGCTTCCACTCGTTTAATCAATCGCCAAAATGGTTCGCTGTGCTATCCTCGCGGTGGCTTTTGCCATTCTCGGAGCCGAAGCTAGCCCCTGTCGACCCACCACTGCGACGAGCGTTGCCGAGGCCTCTTCGACAATCGTTTCCGACACGACTGTTACTACTTTGGCTGCTACCACTGTGACAACTGCCCTTGTGGAGACAACTTCTACTGCTGTTGCAGAGAGCACGACGACGACCGAAGCGCCCGCCTGTGTTGAAACTCAGGTCGTTGTCAACCCCGGCTTCGACGACAGCGCCAGCAGTAAATCACCTTGGGTCGGCAGCGGTTCCATCATCACCGATGGCGCCAACTCCGCCCCCAACGCCATGTAAGTCCCACTACCTCTTTCCATCTCTTCTGCGCTAACAGCACTCCAGCTCTTTCGTCTTCTCAAATGGCGGCGGCAGCGCCCAGATCTCCCAGACTCTGACCAACCTCGACGGCAACTACCGACTCTCATACAGCTGGGGCGTTTTCTCCGGCGTCGGCGTCGGCGCTGGTTTCGGGTGCAGCATCACTCCCAAGATTGGAGACGATATCCTGCTTGGTGTTTATCCCGACGGCTACAGCGGTTGGACTTCCGAGAGCCGGACCTGGTCAAGCGGAAGCAACGCTGTTGCTCAGGCTGACCTATCGCTTATCTTGCAGTGCTCTGGGGAGTATGATCAGCTGACGATCAATGTTGATGACATCACATTGACGAAGCTCTGCGGTCCTCAGGCTAGTTAGGAACTGTGCCAAGCTCTGTAGCCAAGGAGGCTATAAATGATGAACCCTATGTCACATATTTATTGCTCGCGCCAAGATTCAGCTCTGCGCGATATATATTCCTTTCGTTTTTAGACGGAGAGACGCTGTCTAGATTAGCTACTACTTATAAATATTATATTAATGAATGATATGAGTTCACCTTCCCGCTGCCCTTGAACATCAGGCCCCCCGCAGGATGTCACCACGGCGCAAAGAATTATATAAATCTCCCCGTAAGACTGACCAACAGGATCTTGCTCGCTCAGTCCTTACGTCACCGAGCGGCTATGGAATGCCTAATTGAGCCGAGCAGCTGACACCGTCTTACCGCCAAGACACCAATATCTCACCGCTGCAAGATTTCGATGTATGCTGCTCCTCAGCTCTACAACCCCACGTTAATGTGATTTGTAAGTTTGAAACGTGTTCAATCTCATTGGATGTGGGAGGCAAGCTCCAAGAAAGGTAATTGAAGCCTTCATCCGGCGGTTTTCCTGCCAAAATGTGATGAATCCTTCGTCATCTTAGAACGCCATAAGCTTACGTAGGATATCTCATGACTTGGACTTGCGGGGCAGTAAGCAATATTGTGATACATCACAGTTCATTCCTCCGTGGAGAAAAGCTGATATTGCTCCGTTGACCGGGTCTTCAGAATACCTGATTTAGTATAAATGTAGTGATTAGCTCATTGCCTGCTATTCCCGTTTGCTCAGATAGAGTTCAGTTGGATCAAAACTCTTAAGTAGGATGAAGAATCTCCAGTATTATCTCTATGCATCCCTCTTCGTGGGGAGCTCCTTCGCAGCTCGCGGAGGCCACTGTCCACCACTCGGCCCTGTCCTCCCTGCACCTGTCCGCCCCTCCACCCATTCTTCAGTCAAGTCAGCAGTAGCTGCTATCCAAGCAAGACTTGAAGAAGAGACAGCTCCTTACAATCTGTCTTCCATAGCAGTTGCCGTAAAATCAACCTACGAAGATGACTACATGCTCGAATTTGCGAGTACACCTCCGAACGTTGACCCTCGTGGAGTCAATAAGGTAGACTCCGATACAGTCTTCCGCTTGGCCAGCCTGTCAAAGGTTTTCCCCGTACTGGCCTTGTTAAAACTTCACAAGGTTGATCTTGACGACTCTGTTACGAAATACGTTCCGGAGCTTCGAGCATTGAACAAACAGGCTCGAAAGCAAGACGCTGTTTGGGCTGTTGACTGGGATCAAGTCACCATCGGGGCATTGGCGTCTCATATTGGTGGAATACCAGCTGACTGTGCGTATTTACTTGGCCAAGAACAGACACGGTGCTAATAGATCCAGTGGTAACCGATGTCGAGCCTTATGGAGACTGGACAAAGCTTGGCTATCCGCCACCTGACCCATCCAAAAGCCTCAACTGCTCTGGGCTTTTGGGTCTTCCAGAGTGCACCAAAGAAGGTAAGGTCTTATAGCTCGTCGTCGTTGAAACCTTCTGACATTTATAGACTTCTTTGAACGATTCGGCGAGAGGCCGCCTGTTTACGCACCCTATGCTGTGAACCCTGTTTACTCCAATGTAGGATTTGCTATAATGGGATGGGTCATTGAGAATGTCAGTGGTATACCCTCCGGGGAGTTCATCAAGAAAGAAATCTGGGATCCCACCGGAATGGAACACACATTTGACTCCAAACCCGATGACTCCTTGGGATTCATTCCTGTTGATGATGAGTGGTGGAACGCAACACTTGGTTATGGTGATCCGTAAGTTCACCTACTTATTATCTGTCGACGAGAAATACTGACCTGTTTGACTAGTGCCGGAGAATATTACTCTTCCATCAACGACATAATGGCTTTTGGGGATGCTATCCTCAAGAACAAGCTTCTCAGTCCCGCTGAAACAAGAAAGTGGCTGAAGCCTGCTACGAGCACCTCATCAAGAGGCATCTTGCTTGGAGAACCCTGGGAAATATTCCGTGCCGACAACGTCACCAAAGACGGCCGCCTCATTGAATTCTACACAAAAGCCGGTGGTATCACCACGTATCACTCGCTCATGGTGTTAATCCCAGACTACAACCTGACTGTCACTCTTCTCAACGCCGGTCCTGAAGTCAGCGGTGGTCTTCTCCAAACTCTCTTCACGGAGATTGTAAAGGAGTTACTTCCCGCCGTGGAAGAAGCTGGCAAGGATGAAGCAGCCAAGATCTACGGTGGCACATACAGCGATACCAAGACAAACTCGACAATCACTCTCTCAGTCGATGATGAGCCTGGTTTTCGTATCACGAATTGGACAGTCAGAGGCGTTGACATTGCAGGCACGTATCTCAGCATCGGACTGCCGCCAAAATTTCCAACGCCCCCTGGAGAAGTACGCTTCCGTTTGTATCCTACTGGCCTTAAGAGTGATACAGAGTCATCTTGGCGAATGATGTTCACTGCTGGGTCTGAGGAGGATAACGAGGAAGCGAATGCGCTCTTGGCCTGGCGTGATGGAAACTGTAACACTTGGGCGTCTTTGGATCGCATTGTGTATCAGCTTTTATCACATGATCATTTTGTATTTACTGAGTCTGGTAAGGGCAGTGATAGGAAGGCTGAGAAGCTTGAGCTTGTCGGTTATAGGGTTGAGTTACAAAAGGATGACTGAGATGGCACAAGTCATGAGTAGAGCTGGGGATGTAAATTAAACACAAAGAGACTAGCAGAAAGACTGAATGCCTAGGGAAATAGTTTTGGCCTTTATTGTCACGAATATCAAGCGATGGAACTAGTTCGTACATGTACAGGGATGACATTAAGAAAGTGCTAGCTACGTTGGCTGATCTGTTTTTCTTTTTCATCCATTCATATGTCTGGATGAGATGATAAACTCTCTTACAGCTTTGATCCCTCGTCCATTCTGCTCCCATCCACGATTCCTCCACTAAGAAGATGGATAGTCAATTTCGATAGGCTGAGAAGGCACCAGCGTAGCCAGCGACAAATGCGGCCAAGTCAACCCATTAAAATTAAGGTTAACAGTCTGCGAATACTGAATCTGTGTGTAAGTCACAGGAATCGTCTTGGGGCCGGTAACAGGACCAGGAGGCGTGACAGAGAATGTCGGCAGCGGAGGAGTTGTCTTGCCCTGGGTCGGCTTATAGGCTGGCTGCAGAAGAAGGGCCTTTCCAGGAGTGTAGTCCTGGACTGTGATCTCAGACTTGATGGTCTCGACCCAGAATGTGGATTCCATCTGCACGGCGTCTGCATTAGGACCTTGGCCACTCGCTCCGACGAGGAAAGCAATGTTGGCTGTGCCGCCACCAGGGGTTGGAGCAAACTGAGTAGAGACCGTGAAAGTGTTGGTCTCTGTGATGTTGAGCTGACTGTTGATGTCGAGAAGGATCTGGATTGGGTTGTCAAGAATAGCCTGGGTGATAGTGCCTTGCTCGATAAAGAGACTGAGATCTTGAGGCAGACGGGCTGTGTTGTTGAGGGTGGCCGTCTGGCTGGGCTTGACCTGGGTATCGCCCGGGTTTCCAATCACAAAGGGATTGATTAGTCGCGGGCTAATTTGCGGTGGTCCTTCAGTTACATCTGGAGGGGCGCCCTGAGCATTGATGGTAGTTCCATGAGGAATAGATCCAAGACGGACAAGCGTGTTTCCCTCCACGGGATTGTTAGTAGTTTGAGGAACGTTTAACCAGAAGCCAGTCTCAGTGTGAATGCCCGTCTTGGGACCATCACCTCTGCCCGTCGCAGTGTTGGTAACATCATTCACAGTCTGAAGATACGTGACACCATTGATGACAATATCATTCTGCTGCTCAAGACCACGGTTGGGGACTTTTCCAAGAGGTTTAGAGAATACGAGATCCTCTTGTGTCAAATTAAGTTCGAGAACTGAGACATTGGGAGGAGAGGGAGGGGCAGGGAGGACGGGATTGGTGAAGGTAGTGGTAGTGGGGGCAACGGAGTTGGGTCGGAAAATGTTGTTGAAGCCAGTTCCGGTCCAGGCTCCGGTGAAGCTGCTCAAGATACCCAGAGGAGGATCGGGGTCATCTCTTGGGGGAGGAGGGGTAGGATCAAAGTTGACTTCGTCGTATTGGAAGTCTACGCCGAGGTGAATACCAGCACGACACGATTCTTTGGTAGGGGCCATTGTGCGCGCCGTGTAATTTAAAGGGTATCTGAATGTCTTGGGGTTTCTGGACTTCTTGGCGAGAAATACAGATTTTGTGTAGGAAACAGTCAGTGGTCTTATATTCGCGCTGAAGTAGTTACTCATCCGCACTTTGCCGGTCAACCGGGTTCGATCAATACCAATACCTATTTAATCCACTTCACATGCTTCGTCGTAGACGACCTATGCTACAACAGTACAAGCCTACCTCAAAAAACGACTGAACGCAGTAAGGCCCTTGCTCCGTTGCCATACCACCCAGTGGCAACGTTCACATCACAAAGACAAATACACTTCCAACGTGACGTGGCAGAAACACGCTAACATCTTCACATATCTCAACTCGGGCGATCGTCCAATATTAACGTTCAGTGGCTGACTGAAAACAATCTCGGCTTCCCCTCCCGTCCAGTGATAGCCCTCGAATTAGCAAGCTGAACGCCTGTGGCTTACCGGCATGGCACAACTTCCCCGCAGCCAAGAATGAGGGCGGCATTGGATTCCTGCGCAAGTGAATGGTCACGGCCCGTCCCGGGGAGGTCTAGATTGGTCGTATTTTAGTGCGCTTTGCCGTGTTGGTCTATCACATACCTGCAATGAAACGGGCATTCAGCCGGTTTTTAGTTGTAAATATTGGTGCTTTTATTGGCATGTGAGATGGGAGCTGAAAATATTGGAATGCAGGTGTCCCATTTGGAGATGAGGCCTGCATCTTGGGTTTTCAGCTGAATGATTTGGCGGCCTGTGCGATACTTCACATGTTGAAGTGGCATCCCATGAGAGTTCGGACAACTGGTATAAAGAACAGACTACAAACCAGCTATCTCCGTTCCGCATTCTCCATAAATCCACCAGTTCAAGCTTCTTCAACCATATCTTTGACTATCACCACCAAAATGGAGCCCTCTTTCCAAGGCAACCAATATTTCCCTGGCACAGCTGCCTACAAGCGTGCCAATGACATCTACGCCACTTCTACCTACGGCGTGAGTCGTGACATGAACCCCTCCGAGATCCTCCAACCAGCTAGTGTCGAGGACATCCAACAAGTCGTCAAAGCCACTGCCAAGCCCCTCGCCATCAGATCTGGCGGTCATCAATACAGCGGTGCATCATCAACTGGATCCCAGGGTATTCAGCTAGACTTGAAGCCTACCTTCCGCCGCCCCAACATTGATCTTAACATCCTGAGGGAAAATGGAAAGGTGTACCTCAGGTCTAGTGTTAGCTGGCAACTCACCGAGATCTTTGCCTTTCTCAAAGATAACGGTGTGTTCATGCCGACTGGCCAGTGCTCTACTGTCTGTCTTGGTGGACACGTTCAGACCGGCGGTTACGGCATGCTTGCGCGATCATTCGGTCTTCTTGGAGATTGGGTTCGTGAACTTGAGATCGTCGACTACAATGGCGACGTAGTCAAAGTCACCAAAGACACTCACCCAGATCTTTTCTACGGTTTTCTCGGCGGCAGTCCTGGCAACCTTGGTGTCTTGACGCACTTCAAGATCGAAGTCCAGGATGATAAGAACCATCAGGGCTCCAAGGGCCTCTGGGTTGGTTTTGCTTACAAGGAGGAGACACTCAAGGCTCTACTTGATATCCTCGTGCAGAAGGGGGAAAATCCCAAGTTTCCTCGTGGCTACGACTTCACTGTCAACATTGTTAGCAGGCAGGCTAATCTTCTGGATCTTTTCCCCGGTTCTGAGGACGAGCTGAAGCAGAAATTGCCAGATAGCGTCCATGATGGAAAAGACAACATTGCTGATCTTCTCAAGTTTAAGTACGCAATGATTGTGGTTTACGCACAATGGGTCAATCTCAATGAAGAGCCATACTCACCCGAGCTCTTTACCCAAATCAAGAACGTACCAAACGAATTCAAGATTGTCAAAGAGGCTCCTGAAGGTACCCCGATGTCTGTCATCGCCTCCATGTGGCTATTCGGCAGCCCTCGCGAGTTTCCCTACCCCTACGACAAGCGCACCAACAGCACCAATTCCACCGACCTCTCCAAAACAGGCTGGTCATCTTGGTTCGCCGGCCGTATCAACGAGGTCATCAAGGACAAGCACAACGGTCTCTGGGTCTCATCCCAACTCCAAGTCTACGGCGGCGAACAATCCATGTTTCGCCGAAATGCAGGCAATGGTACAGCGTACTGCTTCCGAGATGCTACCTTTGGAGGAACTTGGGATGTGTTCTATCAGGGTACAAAGGAAGCAGCTGAGAAGTGGCAGGCGATGAATGATGAAGGCAGAGCGAAGTACTTTAGCAAGGAGGATCGACGGGTTCTCTGGGGTTCGTATGGTGATTGGAACATGAAGGATGTTTGGCAGTTTTATTACGATCCGGAGACGTATAAGAAGATGCAGAAGATCAGGAAGACGTATGATCCAAAGGGAACTTTCACTGCGAACCCTTTCTGCGTGGAGGCTTTGAAGTAGGTAACGTTTGCAAAAGGCTTCAACAATTTTCTAACAAGCACGCTCGCAAGGGTTCTTTTTATTTTGAATAACTCTGAAGACAAGGGTTTTATTTGTCAATGGGAATAGCAACAGCTTCTCAAGCAAGATTCACGTTCTAGAAGTGCTGCAAAGACTAAACGGGTTAATAAGCTTATCTTGGCATTGTGTTGGATGACATGAACCCTGCGAGCTAAATATGGGACGACATGTTTTTCATGCGACGTCACTAGGTCATGCAGAAGGTCAAGGTCAAAATCCTTCAGGCACTTTTAATACCCTGCAAGGCAGACTAGAGTGAAATCTCGGTTAGACTTCCGTCAGCTGAATGCTCTGCCTCTTGTTGGTGCACGTTTAGTGGGCATGCGGCGATCCTTCGAGTGGCTAAGCCCCCACCATCGGGGCTTAGCTGTCAATCATTGTCGGAACCAACACGAGAGCCTTGGTATTTATTCCAACGTTAGTGTCTGCATACTTGAAATATTACTCGTATCGTTGTTTCCGCGTTATATCATCAATATGTCACCGATTTCTGAACCACAACCAGCTGCCCAGCCCGCTGGTGCAAAGGCTTGTCTGCCTGTGCAAATGTCTCAGCCAAGAACGCAACAGCCTATGAGTATGTGCTTTATCTCAATTATGAGGTCCTCAAAGGCTGATTCACATCTTAATATAGAATTCCAACGACCACAAGATCCTAGAGCCGATCGCAGACGCCCTCGTGATGATATAGAGCGTGATAGATGCTGTCGCGGTCTAAACTGCACATCGGGCATTTACATGGTCCCCTGCGCGTGCACACTGTGCTGAATAATGACTTCATGTGGGGGTCCAATGGAGCGCTAAGGATGGAGGCACTTATGATGAGGCTATATGAAATGGTGTTCTAGGCTATTGTATATACCTGCAGTCTAAGCACGGGGTCCATGCGTATCAACAAATAGGCACTGTAGATAGGAATGGTCGAGATTAAACAAAAAGTAATATATAGCTTATGGCTTTCGTTACAAGCCGCCAGTACGGTAGAACTTCCTAACAGCGAACTACAGTATAGTAATCCCATAGGAAGTCAGGCCCAATGCAGATGTCCTCAAGGGTCGCATCATAAAACTGCTGCGGTACGCCGGAATTGCAATCGCGCTCGTTGGCATACAGATCAATTTGACAGTTACCCAAATCTTCAAGCAAGAACCCTCTATGCGGGTTAGGAATGCTTTCACAGCCTGGGCGAGCATTAGCCATCATACTACTGGAAGAATCGCTCGGGGCAAGTACCTTGATTACCATCTCCCCGAAGGTCACCAGACGGAGTCGACTCGCAGTCGCCGTCACCATAAATGGTGAACGTCCAAGCATTAGCCGCTGTTGCCATCAGCAGCAGCGTCATCTTGCGAGCGAGCATCATCATTCTTGCTTGGCGGAATACGTGCTCGGACACTGATCAGGTCGTCTTTGTACGCCGGGTCCTTTTCAAGACGTCTAGAACTGGCGGCGTGGAGGAGAGCTTGGCGGAAGACGGGCACGTCTATCTTGTTGGGGATATCAATGATGATATCTGTTTTCCACTGGTCGCCGTAGATCAAGTAGTGGATTGGAAAGGGGGCATCAGCTGCGTGATCGGCTTCGTACTGTTCAAAGACGATGTCGCGCCAGGTCTTGTTGAGGTTTCTGGATGTCATGCTGGAGTAGAGGGATTGTTGGAGAGCGGGATAAGCTGGATATTTATGTTCTTTTCACTCTTTGGTCTTGCCTAGACTCTTGTTTGTTGTCTCTTTTCTTAAAAGCTGCAGTTCAATGCTGGTTATCCAAGACAGGTTGAGATAGGTAATCTCCGAGCTGACTATCAATACGCAGCGCCAAGTGTAGATCAAAGTGGTTATTGTGTTGGTCGTTGAACTCGAAGTCGCAAGTTTGAACACGATTGGTAGGTTGAATCAAGGAAGTTGAGTTGTCGTGTTGGCTGTTGAACGTAGATCGAGATGGCCAAGTTCAAGTTGGTTGTAGCATCATCAGCAAATGCGGGGTCAGCACCATATCTATGCCTCAGGTTTAGGGAGATGACATCAGTGATCAAATAGAGCGGGCGGTACATATCAAGTTAGTATAGTGCGTCGGGGAATTAGTTGTGCACTTCGGGACTTTCCTGAGTATGTTCACCTTGTGGTGCATACCAGTTCCTATAGTATGGGACGTCTGTTGCATGGATACTGACCAGGGTCTTGTGATGAAAATAAGTCACTGCAGGCGATCAGCGCCAAGGATTCTTAAAGGAGAAGTAGCCGGAGCGGGAGAAGCTGAGTTCAACAAGATACTTCCTATCAAGGTGTAAAATAGACGATCTCGGTTGATAGTAACCGCCCGCAGCTGAAGCAAATAAACCTTGCATGCATCTGGATCGGCAACCTCACGCCATCAAACAGCCCAATCTTACATCTCCATGTCCCGTTGGTCATGAATAATTTTTAAGCCCCCAAATTACTGTCTGAAATGGATCGGCATCGCGCTGATCAGTCCACTTATCTTAAAGCTCGTATCCAGCGATGCATCAGGTCAGAAGACTTTGGTCAATACAGTCATCTACAGGGGAGTAGAACTAGGTTACACTACATCTTGGCCTGAAGTCATGCTCAATATCAAGACTGCAAATTTTCTTGCTTGGATGACTGTCATTGACGAAATGGGCTCACACGTATCCGTAATTACTCGAACATTAGACATCTCCCAAAGTTCTGTAACCCTGGATATAAGTTACCTATAGTAGGTAGTATCTGTAGTCACATTTCTCACCGCAGATTTCAGATTATCATGGGAGTAGCCGTTAACCACAACATAACTTTGGTCAATGTTATCATTACCTTGTTTACGCCAGGCCAGACCTGAGACATGCTGATTGCTAACAGGAAGGTTATTGTGTGTGTGGAGGTAGTACGCTCAACTGACTATGAGTATGACGAATTATGAAACGATGTGATGAGAGGCGGGGCATCCATTGCAGTCACAGAGACTGGATATGCTGGGAAGGATTAGAAGGAATAGGATACGTTTTTCCGCGTGTTGAGAATTGGGGTCGCTTACTCCTGGCTGCTCTAACACTTGCCGGTTCTCGACCAGGTATGCCATCCTAGAATCCAGGCACACATTGAAGCTCAGAGGTACTGATCGTGACTCTCTGCTAAAGTTTACCTCGGGAACATGTGATGCGTTCCGTTTTCATAGACACAGGGAGTGCCTAAAGAAAATAATGACAAGCGGTTTGGTGTTACCCGAAACCTTTGCACATGTTTTTATGACTTATACAGCAAGAAGAACATCGATGACTTTACATTAATGCTCTTTGCATTGACCAGATTAATATTGCAGAGTGTAACCACTAAAATCTGCTGCATTATGTGGTTGTGTGCCTTAGAGGCCCTGAAGACGATGAGTCTCTGGCCTACCTGAGGCTTGGGTTATGCTGAGGGGCTGCTCAAGGCCTGCCTATGTTTAAGCAAGAGAAGCATGAAGAATGACACCAAGGGCGCGAACAAAGGCCGCCCCGTAAAGAAGAAGAAAAGTGTGATTTCGCAGTCCCGTCGTGTCTTCTATCGATTACGTGGAAAGGAGACTGGAGAAGACGAGATTCTGCATGACGCAGAGGCTGGAGAGATTGATTTCTTCAGCGACGACTGTACCAAGTTCTCTGGTGTTGCATATGACCTCCCCTACGTTGATAGTAGCGTTGAGTTCACCGGCTAGAAGACATCCAACACGTCTAAAGGATTCCCGAGGCATTGGAATGATTCTTCTGAAGCGGCTTATGAACGTGCGAGGATGGGACGGTGGCGATGAGGTACGGTCGGTCACACTCTCAGAAGATGGTGAGACTTGGCTGTTTGAATCATTTACTATTCAATTCACTATAGATATATTTAGATATTTTCTTTCTATCTCAGCTCCTCAACGAGGCCAATGTCTACCATCTAGCTAGAGTAAGGCTCTCCCTTCTTAAGAGTCTCAAGAACAGCAACACTAAGGTTAGGAAGCTTGAAGTTGAAAGCACCCTTGCCATCAGCCTTGAGAACGGTCTTCTTAGTATCAACAACATTGTTACCCTTGTGAGGATCATTGAACGCAAAAGGATCCTTCTCCTTGTTGGTCAGAAGAGTAAGCTCAGCTTGAGCACCGGGCTTGACACCCTTGAAGGACAGAGAGACGGGAACGTCAGCGCCCTTGGTGGTGTTGTACGCCGCACCCTTCCAGATAAGAGTTCCCTTGTCCTCGTTCTTACCAGCGACGTAGTAGAGAGGGTCGAAGTCGGAGGTGGCAGGGAGAGTATGGGTCATAGGGTGGCCGGCGAAGAGGGACCAGACATACCAGCTGGTGGAGCGGGTAGTCATGGCGGAGTCGGCGGCGAATTGAATCATGGTGATGGACCACTGCCAGCGGTTCTCGTTCTTGAGGATAGGAGCGTAGAAAGTTCCGGGGATGCGGTCGGCGTTGCGCTCATAGCCACAGAGAGCAACGGCCTCGCCTACACCAGAGATCCACCAGGGGTAAGGCATCAAATTGCCGCTCCAGCCAGTTCCACCGTTAGGGTGGGTAGAAGCAACCTCACCGATGATGTGGCCGTACTTGTTGTTATCAAACAGGTTGAACTCCTCAACAAGAGCATTAGGCTCGCGGTAAGGATGGTAGTCACCGATTCCAGGAGCGGGAATGTCGAAGCCAGCATCCTCCTTGTTACCAACAGGGTCGATAGAAGCACCAGAGGAGATTACGGTGAGGTCAGGGTGAGCCTTCTTGATAGCATCGAGGAACATGGGGAAGCGGTACTCCTTGTAAGAGTTCCATCCGGTAGGATAACCAGCGAGCCAATCCTCGTTTCCGATTTCAACGTAGGAGAGTCTGAAAGGCTTGGGGTGGCCGAGCTCAGCACGCTTCTTTCCCCACTTGGAAGTGACGGGACCTCGGATGAATTCGATCTCGTCGAGGGCGTCGTCAATGAGAGGCTGGAGTTGGTCCTTGGGGGTGACGGAACCGTCGAGGGAGAGGCCAGCGTAGACACCGACAACTAAAGTCTGTTAGCATGCACATAACCGTCACCGAGTTTTATAGAACTTACTGATTTCAAGGTTCATATCCTCAGCCCACTGAAGATACTCCAAGATTCCAAGACCGTGGGTCTGCTGGTAGCTCCAGACACCCTCGAAACCAGGACGGTTGCGGAGAGGTCCGAGGGTATCCTTCCAGTCCCACCAGGTCTTGTTGGTGTTGCCCTCGAGCATGTTACCACCGGGGAAGCGCAGCAGGCTCTTTTCTACACGTCAGCGACTATTCGCCAAAGATGTGAGACTGTGAGACTTACTGGGTGGAGACCTTCGAGAGCCTCGGCGAGATCGACTCGAAGACCGTTCTTGCGGCCCTTGTAGGTAGGAGGGAACAAACTGATGAGGTTGAAGTCGAGAGCTCCATCAGCGCCCTACAGAATGTCAGTATACATCATGTCTCATTTTTAATTGCTACTCACCTTGGGATCATAGGTAATAGCAAAAGTGTTGTTGCTGTTGGGAGCATTCTTGTCAGGAGTAAGCACAAACTCATGCTCAACCCACTGCTTCTTATTGGCCTTGGACTTGACCTTGACGCTACCAAAGACATCGTCGGTAAGGTTAGATCGCAGAGAAGCAGTAAAGTGGCCTTTGTAAGCACCCTTGACCCAGAAAGAGCCAGTGTACTTCTGCTTCTTGACATCCATTCCCCAGTATCCCTCGTTGAGGAAACCAATCTCTTTCGACTTGCTCTTTCCAGGCTTGACGTTCATGGAAACGGGGAGAGCATCGGAGAGAGGAGTGTCGAGGCGGTTGAGGGAGAGCTCAGCATCGTTGATGGATCTCCAGCCAGATAGAGAAACAGGGTATTTCTTGCTATACTGGAAAGCACGGTTGCGGATGAGTTCAGCGTAGATGCCACCATCACCAGAGTTATTGATGTCCTAGCCCCAAGTTAGCATCCTATCCATCACCAATGGTGAGTCAAGACCAACCTCGTGAAGGAAGCCATATTGGTGACCGCTAGTAGCGTTTCCGCCCTTGCTATCCACATTGATGTTGACAGACTCAACAGCCACGAAGCAAGCCGCAGCCGCAAGGATTGAACTGAAGCGGACCATGATGTCAGGTTTCAATTGACCTTGCCGTGAAGATGAGGTGAGATTCTCAGAGACTGCGACGTTGCTAATGGTCTTTATATAGTGTAATCCTTCAATTCAGGCACAAACCTGCACAATTCAACCGGCTTCACCAACCCCATTCCGTTCCTGCAGGAAACAAGCGGTCCAATAATTAACAAGATAAGCTTCTCCGCACTTTGGCGATCGTATCATAGTGACTACCGAGAGAGCCATTAACACCATCAACTTTACCCGAACGCGGGGGGGAACATCGTGAAAAAAACGGTTAAATTCTGGGGTTTGATCATGACGTTTACTAAAAACTGTCGATCATGGCTTGTTTTTTCGAGTTGGGGTAAAAGGCTCCAATTGAGCAGGGGTAAGAGGGGGGAAGGGGGAAATGATTCGTGCGCATGGTAGAGCTTGTGTGGACCTGAGTCGTATTTTGTCGTGATCTTCATGATTGACTCGGTGTAGCTCACCAAAACAAGCTTAGCTTTTCCGATTGACAATTTCTTTAATTCATCCACGAATTAACGTGATAAATTACAAGGGGCCGAGGCGTGTTCACATGATGAAAGGCCGGATAAATGTCACTTGCCTATATCATGTCATGTCATGTCGTAATCATACTAGCATTCTGCTTTCTATCGCTACTTCGTAAAAACATAAACAATTGCTTCCCTTTCCTTTTTCCCGATTACTCTTCGCCTTGCTCCAGGTGATCAGCCTTTTCCTTGCTTGCGAGGAATTGCTGAGGGGTGTTGCGAGGTCGAGTCTTTGCGAACTTGACTGTTGCGAACACGGAGGGGGATTCCTTGAAGATGAGCTCGATCTCTTCGAGGTTGCGACCCATGGTTTCAGGGAAGAACAGGAAGACCGAGATGGGAACGCATGCGGCGATGACAGCGTACACGATGTAGTACTGCCAGCCGATACTCTCGAGGGCGACGGGGGTGACCATGACGACGATGAAGTTCCTACTGATGTTAATATTTGCGGTAATAGGAATGAAGAGGGACAACATACCAGAGCCAGTGGTTACCGGTCGAGATGGAAGACATAGCCATTCGGAGGCGGATGGGAGCAACCTCAGTGCAGTACAAGAAGTTGGCGCCGAGGAAACCGATGGGAACAAAAGTGTTGTACAGGTAAATGAAGCATCCAGCAGCAATCATGGCAGGCTTGTTTTCACTACCGAAAGAGGTGGTGATGGCGAGGGCAATCATGCAGGCCGACATACCAAAACCACTGATCATGAAGACGGCACGACGACCGAAACGATCGATGGTGAAGAAGGCGATGAAAGAGGCGAGGAACTTCCAAGTGAGAGCTCCTCCAGTGAGAATCTTGGAAGTCTCGGCGCTCATACCAAGGTTCTTCTGGAAGAGAACGTTGGCGTAGACGCTGACGAGGTTGGAACCACTCATCTGCTGGTAGAACTGGAGGAGGATGCAGAGCATGAAGCGGTACAGGAGCTTATCCTCGCCCATCTTGAGCATATCGCTGAGACGAGCAGCGTTGTCGGAGGTCTCTTCAAGGGAGTGTTCAATACCAGCAACTTCAGCAAGAACCTCTGTGGAGTCGATGGGAAGACCCCGGAAAGCAGCGACGGCGTGACGAGCCTCCTCAGATCGGTTCTTGAGGACGAGCCATCGAGGACTCTCGGGGAAGAAGTAAATGCTGGCCATGAGGATGAGGGAGAAGGCAATGGCGATGGCGATCGGGGGTCTCCAGGTAACAGGGCCATGGTGAAACTCGAAGAAGCCAAGGTTGATCCATGATTCAAGAACGTAACCAAGACAGATGAACAGGCCTGTCAACACAACCTGGCGACCACGGTTCACAGCCGCCGACGTCTCACTCTGCCAAACGGGCACAATGGAACTCAACTGCCCAATACCTAGGCCAATAATGACGCGTCCAACAATGAACTGCGCGAGTCCAAAAGACGACGCCTCAAGGATCTCTCCAATCAAGGAGCAAATCGCCGCAGCAAAGATGACATTCCTCCGTCCAAACTTATCACCCGTATACGAGCAACTCAACGAACCGATCAGCGCACCGATGACAAACGTCGCGACGACGAAGCCCTGGAGGGTAGATTTGGAGCTCTTGTCAGCGCCGGTGGAGTTGACGGTGTCGATCTCGGGAAAGGTCTTGACCCAGTCTTCTTCGGAGAGGAGACCGCCGATGCCAGCTTGGTTGTAGCCGAAGAGGACGAAGGAGGGGGCGACGATGGCAGCGATTTGGAGGATGGCGAGCGACTTGCCGCTGACGCCCATGTATGTTGGCACGCTCATCTTTGACTATAGATTTGGAGAACTAGTTGGGGGAATGGGGCCTGGGTTGGAGACTTAGTATTTGGAGGTTCGTGGGCTAGGTTTTATACCAATCTCATCAACGAGACTAGAGACTCCAGATTTCTGCGGAGCCCCATGGAGAAGCAGGAAAAAACCCCTCGTATGTGGGGATAAGATTTAGTTGATCCAAGCTCATTGCAACAATAATCATGAGATTGTTTTCTTCCTGCCACGGCCATGTTTTTCTCACGGTGAGGATTTGGAGTCCACGGATAATGCGGCACGGTCTCTTTTCGGAGGTGCCCTGTCGACAGTGGATATCAGGTCCCGCGAAACGGGTCCGTGAGCTCCGCAGTCGTCATAGCTCGCGAGTCAGAGAATGCAAAATCTCGCAGCGATAAGGCTCGGAGTAACTGCAATAGGCATTCCTTATCGCCAAGCGATGAGGCTCATGCACGGCATTGGACGACAGCGGGTCCGGTAGAGGCGTGCTGCCCCTGGTCGCGAACGGCAAAACGGCACTTTCGCGATGCTAGTATCTCGCTGCCTACGGGAGATTGCGGAGCCTGGTGGTATCATTTGCGCCGTCTAGAACATTTTAATCGACGTTGGTTAAGTGATTAAGCTTCAAAGTCTTCGGAGTTCAGATTTGAGAGGATGCAGGTCGGAAAGCTTACTGACAGACGGTCCCGGGCTTGGGCGATTCGAATCGTTCTAGAAAATTTCTAGGGGAGACGCATCGTCGATCGTCTGTTCCGTGGCGCTCTCGGCCGATCCGTTGTCCGGTATTTGAACGCTTATGTAAGATGAATGAATGACGTCTTCTAATCGAGGGAATAAATCAGTAAAACCATCTGATCTAGCACGTTGAATGTAGTAAAGAGTATGTAATAGAGCGTATGTAAAACTGACGAGAGAGATATCGGGGAACTTGATATCTCTGACCAATTACAGTCGCATCATTTATAAAATTGTGGAAGAGACCCTTTGTTCATCTTACCTCCACGGGGAATCGCAAACTAAAAGTAGATACTCCGTTATGGATATTTCCAATGTACCCCATATCACTTGCTCAACAAAAATCTCTTAATCCACAGTCGTGAGATGGCTCCAGTTTAGATGACTCGGGAAATCTGGAGCCAAAGCCCCCGCGGCCCGTTCAACGTTACATATGCTGAACGGCATTACTTTATAAGAACGGCGCCAGGTCCGGTTTTGTTCGTGAGATGTGATGAGCTTGGACCTTTGACGCGACCGCAAGATTCGTGTGTTGCATATCGGTGCGATAGCCCACATCACGAGATGAGACTGGCAGCAGATGTGGTGTTTTTGTGAGACCGAGAGTGTCGCCTGTACGTATCCGAGTCGCTGCACTGATGAGAACCTCGACTTTGCATGAATTGAGGTTGTTCTTCGGTGATATTTGCGGATGTGGATAGTATGATGCAGACGGAGTTCGGATATAGCATAGTATCTCCATGTGTAGATTGATTGGTCCAACCGTTGCAGCGTGAGTGCAACTTTTAGTCGAGGCCGGCCACGTTGAGCTGGAGCTTCATGATGGCCTCTCATGATGTTGAACCAACATGTTAAATCTGCAAAATGCGGGGATCAAAGAGCGCCAGAGATTTGGTTTTAGGGTTACAAATAAGCATAGAGCATCCTGATCAAACCCCAGATAGACCTCTTCAAAAAGCACAAGGTCATGAGATAAAATTAATTAAGATGAGCTGGAAAATGATATCTGCCGGCATCTCCTACCCTGAAGCATGTCTAGCCAAAAACCGATTTCATTTTGACTCTAATCTTATCTTATCTTATTCTACCTATCTTAGCTTATCATTATCGTCGAATGCAATTGCTTATCGATAAGTGGTTAAGATGTGGCGCGTTGACGAGGCGTGTCTAGCCACATTTGCGCCGATTGCTCGCCTTTGGAACAACTTAGCAGCGCGATACCAAAAGACGTTAAAATGGCATCTCAAATTGACAATGATTATAATAACTATTCTAAAGGGGACTAATGGCAAGAGAGAAGTGGAAATACGAGACATGTCAGGAGACTTGAAGGTTGCATAGTTAGAGTAGTCGGCGACTCGGCGTCCACGGACGCCTATTGTCTAGCTCATGTAAGAGTACTGTAAGTACCTGTCGCACAGGTACTCTAGAGCCCTCTTTCGATTATCCAAGAATGTATTTGAATAGGACTCGTCGCAATCACACGACTATAAGGCAATTAAAAGGATTGGCAGCTGATATATGTGAAGGAAGTTGACAGTGCCCGCGGGCAGCGAAGCTCCGGTCCCCGCGGGCCTCCTTGTTCCACCACAAGATATCAGCTGAACTGCCTATGCTTCTTTCGACTTAAGCCATCCATCCCAAGAAACAGTGGAAATGTAATACATTTTTCTTTCTAAGAGCCCTTGAGCTCTTTGTGTACCGAGGCGCCGAGGCATCTTTTTAAAGTTTGCGGGGTAGCGCCAGAATCTTTGAAGCTTTGCCCATGTCCAGCGACTACTGACGATCAATTAAAGTCAATCACGCCCTGATCCCAGATCCATGTAACTTGATACTTTCTTGATTCATTCAAATTTCGCCCCTGTCATAATGCCTTCCATCTCGGCCTCCATAGTCACCCTTCTCATACAATGGTTCCGCTCGAACAAGGCCGCCCAGGAAGATGAAGAGGCGACGCGTCAGAGCATCCAAGAGACCTACCTCCGACCACAGGACCATCGCCCTCCCGCCAGCCTTGGCTCAAACATAACCATTGAGCGCGTCGATGTGCAAGAATGGCCTTTATACAGGATCTCCACGACAAATTCTCAGACCAAGAGTCAGCAGCGCAAGGCCCTTCTCTACATCCACGGCGGATCGTTTTTTAAGGAAATATATCCCCAGCATTGGAAGCTTGCCGCGCAAATCGCCAGTGAGACGGATCTGGACGTTTTGATACCGATTTATCCGCTGGTCCCGAGACCTGTCGCCACGGCTCAGAAACTTGCTGATGGGTTTGTCGATATTTGTCGGTTGTCGAAGCAGTCTATCGTGAGCATCGCGGGTGATTCAGCAGGCGGCACACTCGCTCTATCGAGTACCCTCCATCTCAGAGATACAGTGCCTGATCTATTCGCAAAAATACGCTCTCTGATCCTCATAGCGCCTTTTCTCGACTGTGCAGTCGATCATCCAGAAGCACTACGTCTCGCCAAGATTGATTTCTGGCTCGGCGTAACAGGTCTTCGCATCTCAGGCAAGATGTTTGCGGGAGACTTGCCGATCAAGCATCCCCTCGTCAGTCCGCTATACGGCGACATGGATAAACTTCCACCATTGCTGATGTTTGGCGGTCCGAGGGATTTGCTCTGTGCTGATGCTAGACGGTTGAAGTCGAAGTTGCTAGGCAAAGACGTGGATGAGGCTCCGGCGGGGAGTGTGGAGACGGATCGGCTTGTGTATGTTGAGAAGGAGGGTATGATTCATGTCTGGCCTTTACTCCCGCATAGTGAAGGTGCAGAGGGACGAAAGATGATTAGTGCTTTTGTTAACAAGCATTTAGAGCGATAGATCTCTACCGCAAACTATTAGAAATGACCAAGCTCTCAGTTGCCAAGCTTGCCACTCAATATTATCAAGTCACATCCGAAAGTCCTTTGGGTAAAGCCCATAAGCCGAAATGTTTGTCAGCCGGTTTTCGTAAGCATCTTGCATCTGATCCAATTAGATCTTTTGTAGCCAACCAATTTTTAAGCGTATCAATCTCACTCATCGCTCCTACAGGATTGTCAGCGAATAGTTGCAGGGTTCATGACCCACCTCCCCGAAGGAGCATCCGGAGCTTGAACACCATAGCTGGAGCTATGTCATCGCCTGCAATGCTACGTAGTGAGATGATACATTGGCTTCGGTATAAAGAGGGAGAGCGATACATGATCATGATAAGACTCACCACTTGGTACATCAATTGCTTCCTTACTTGCTAAGGTATCAACGCAGATGCGCTTCTTTCAGCTCGCCATCGCCTCATTGGCCTGCGTCGTAGCAGCGACTTCATCCTTCGATACTTGGGCTCACGGCCGAGTTGCCCTGCAAGACGTGAGCATTCACTTCCGCTACGCCGGCTCAGGGCCTCCTCTTCTTCTCGTCCACGGAAATCCCCAGCACAGTCTCACATGGCAATTCATCGGCCCAATCCTCGCTCAGAACTACACCGTCATTGCCCCCGATAACCGAGGCGCCGGTGACTCAAGCGTTCCCCCCGATGGAAACTACACCGCCGCTGCATCGGCAGAAGATCTCAAAGGCGTGTTGAATTTCTTGAACATCACGTCTGCGTATGTGCTTGCGCACGATAAAGGTGTCGGGATGGCAACGGCACTGGCGATCAAGTATCCAGATCTCGTCAAGAGACTTGCTCTGGCTGAGTATGTTCTTCCCGGCTTCACATATGAGCAGTCTTCAAATCCAGCGCCGTTCTGGGATCTTTATCAGAATTGGCAGTTGGCTTTCTTCCAAGTCCCTGATCTAGCCGAGTTTCTCATGTCGGGAAAGGAAAAGCAATTATTGCAGTGGTATTTCTACCATGGAAGTTACTCTGGCGTTGAGAGTTTCAGCGAAGAAACAGTAAACAGATATACGAGCAGTATCTCGAAACCAGGGTTTTTGAGAGCTATGCTTGGACCGTTCTCAAGTTCGACTGTTTACCAGGATGGAAATTTCTTCAAGGCTGCGCTGAACGAAAGTCGTTTGAGCGTGCCGCTGCTCGGTATGGGCGGGGAGGCGAGTTTGGGATTGAAGTCGGTTCTTAAACAAACCTTTGAACCAGTTTCATCTGAACTTGAGATTGACGTCATTCCAAAGGCAGGGCACTGGGTCGGTGAGTTGTCCTACAGCCCTTGACAAGGAATCTAGCTAATTGTTGAGTAGCGGATGAGAACCCCCGATGGACTGCCAAGAGAGTAGCCAAGTTCTTTGGCAAAGACAATGATAGTTTGTCAAAGGTTGACTTGGGTTACTTGGAGGATTTGGTTACATTGGATGTCGGGTTTTACGGTACCAGGAGAAACCTTGCGCTCGGCACTCAGTAAGCGATCTAGGCCGCTTGGATAGCCATTGAAAAGATTGGCGCAAGCATGGTTGTAAAAGGTTCATGGGCAACCTCACAAAGATTCTGTACATTTAAATGGACCAATACTCGAATGAGGAATTTGAGTCACAGGATCGCAGTCGGCATAAATACGTCGTATGCAAATACTCTCAAAATAGATACAAGAATGTTGCACCTGGCAACTCCTACACTCAATCTCATATATAATCCACTATAGCCAACCTCAAGCTTACTTCTTCACAGTGCATCCAATGCGCTTAGAGTCAATAGCAATATCGTCAAACCAGAAAGTGTTGACAGCACCGCTATAAGACTCCCAACCAAAGTAAACACCCTGAACCTTGGGCTTAGGCTTGCTCCTGGCCCAGCCGCCAGCATAAGAGCTGGGAGCTTCGGGCTTGTAGACAAGACCCAGCACGGGGTTGTCGTTGAGCCAAGTGGCGATTGTACCATCGGGGGAGAGGTGGTACTCGAGACATTGCCATGTGTTGGCGGGGATGCTCTTGGAGGCAGCTATGCCGTCGGGGGACAGATCGGGGAGAGTGGCGTCGTCGGATTCGTGGTTGTACATCATGATCTTGCTCTGGCCGCCGATGCGGAGATGCTTGCCCTTGCCCTGCGCAGCGTCAGGCATAGTGATGAAAGTGACGTGCGAGTCATCAAAAGCCTTGGCAGTCTTCCTATAAGTGGAACAAGTAATCAGTAGCTATTCTCTTGACATGTTCAGCTTCAACTTACATCCAAGTTCGGACATAGACATGGCCCTCGGGAACAGCATCAGTTCCAAAGAACTTGTGTCCGCAGAAACCATTGGGTCCACCAGTGACCTTGATAGAGTTCTTTCCACTGTGCGCAGTAGTCTTGTCCAGCTCAACACTACCGCCCTGATCGCAATCAGGCGCATAAGTCGGCCAAGCGACCTTATCCCAACCACTCTCGAAATCCTCAGCGACCTGGCCGAGGGCAAGGGGCAGCACAGAAAGTGCAGCAAGAGCAACTTGACGAAGCATGATGGAAAAAAAGTATACGAGAAATGAAGTATAGACTGAAAGAAGTGAAGTGAAGAGCCAAGATTGCCAAGAATGAAGGGAAGATGCGAGATCTATATATGAGCTGAAAGTGAGAGACGGACGATATTAGGGACTGAAGCCTGAAACAGGGCGGTTCTGTCGCTTGTGGTTGTCATTGGCCGTGCAGGGGTGTGGCGGTTAGTTCGGAATCGAAAGCCCGCAATTTCCTTGTCGGGCCATGAGGTGAAACCTGAGACGAGCATGACGGGAATTCTTCCGTGGAAGGGGTGTGAAACAATCTATTTATCCGTCTTTTGACTGGATGGTTTTTCTGGCTCTTGAGGGGTTAATCGGTATTATACATATTTAATCATATTCCTTCATGCATTTTTCGGATCAGGATGACCGTCGAGCCGATGATATGTGGTATAGGAAGTGGGTTGGCGTAGCATGTAGAACATCACTTCCAATACTGGGTTAATTACTTGACAAAAGAAATTCGGATGAAGTCGCGAGATACTCAAAATGGAAATGGAAGTTTTCTGTTCGGAAGTTGTCTTGCTCTATTCACTGTGGACATCTAACGCCTAAATACAAACCTGACTATAGTAACTTCCGCCAGGTTATAGCTTGCCTAAATAGAACAGAAAACCTTCCAATTCATGTTATTCACCTTTGAGCCAGGGTTGAGGCTTCTCCCAACCCCTCACCTCAGGGTCTTATCACAGGAATTCATCCACTTACCTTCATACACAAAAGAGCACCAAAAAGCACAAACATCCACGTTCCTGGCACCATAGATCCGCACAATCTCTCTGAGAGGGTCATGTAGCATGATTCCAGTTGATGAAATCATCATTGCCGTCATAGGGTTAGCTCTTGATAGCAGTGGCGTGTACGGAAGCAGCTCCTGCCATGGAATTGCCCTTACTTGTTCAGCTTATCAAAGTCGTAGACATGCTGGCGTCTATTCTTGCCGTTGCACGTGTAGTCGACTGTGCAATGCTCCTCTCTGTCGCTCTTACTTGTATGCCATCCATTCACGATGCTTGCTTTGGTAGCATTAGGTGGGGCCTGAGATACGGTGTAGTTAGTAATAATAAGCCGTTTGCTCTCACCGTTGGTTTGTGCTTGGCCGTTATACATGTTTTCCGGATCGAATGTGACCTTGGTGTTGTCCATGTTTGTCAAGGATGCGGTGGTGTTGTTAAGTACGGTGTATATCACTCGGTATATCAAGCTATTCCAAAGGTGAGAGACAAGGCAGAGATTCAGAGGGAGTTTGGTGTTGCTAAAACGAGAGGTGATGGCCCGGAAGTTGGGAATTTGCTTGCACGGACGGAAAGATATAGCTCTTTCATCAAAATTCTGTTCATGCTAACTGGGTCACCGTTATCTTAATGTTCAGTGATCATATCTTGTGTTCGATCGAATTCCAATAAGCGTGGCCTTGCGCCAGTGTCTATTTCCCAAACATACCCCGGGCTTCAGACGAATTCTGAACAGAATACACTGTCTCAGGAATCATGTGGGTAGTCCACTAGATATGTATAACATAAAAGACTTTCTGCCCGTGGCTGAACAGTCCTCTGTGTCATGGCCGTGCCGATTCATTTCGATGTTCAGGCCCAAAGCAAACACTGAGGTCAAGGCGCGAACAAAGAAACACACCAATCACAGGCAGAACAACACAGTCCGTAGGGTGCTCCTCCGATTCATTGCCAGTGGCCGCTGTGTCCAGTGGCCCTGCAGGTCGAGACAAAGAATGTTGCGTCATCATAGCCCAAACATCAAACTCGATTGACCTCGGTGCATCTGATTGGCTTCCTTTGTGTCTTTGTCAGCCATCTTGTCTCTTTCATATTGGCAGGCCCAAGGGCGATTGGTCTAACACTGTTTGCGGCTGTTCACACAACTCATTCATTTAGTCCTTTGCTTTTCCGACATCTCTTTGCCTCTGGGGGGTAATCAACACACTGCGCGACCACTTTGTTCCCTGTTTTGTTGAACCATACTAGAACAGACCAAAAAACTCTTTGATCTGACCCTGTCACCTGGATCTAATCCTTTTGCTTCGCAGTGGCTTCACTGTCAGGATCGCCCGTCGGTGCCTGCTGCTCTCCATAATATATAAAGCTACCTACACCTCTTTCTAACTTCAAGTCATTCATCCTTCTCCACATCCAGATTCGCAACACTTTCACAAGATCAACCAAAAGTCAAAACCTTTATACCCTAACTACAACAATAATGACTGACTCTCCTCCGCCAACCCCAACGGCCCCTTTCGTGCGGAGGCTGAAGAACTGCGTATCTCCAGGCGAGAACCCCTTTATGTACCGTCCTGGAGGCTACCACCCGGTTAATCTGGGCGATGTGTTCAATGATGGCCAGTATAAGGCTATTCGAAAACTTGGAGATGGGTGTTTCTCTATTGTCTGGCTCGCCCATGATCTGAAGTAAGTTAATTATTCCCCATTCACTACTGGCCGCTCGCTAACACTATTAATAGGAACTCACGATATGTAGCGCTAAAGATACTTACCTCGGATGAGGCAGATGAGTCTCAGGAAGTGAAGATTCTACACCATCTTACCAAGGCCGACCCCCTCGAATCATCCAAGCGGATCACGCAGCTTCTAGACGAGTTTGAGCACAAGGGCCCTAATGGCACGCACAAATGTTTCGTTTTCGAGCCCATGGGAGCCTCTGCCAACCAGATGCTTCTAGAACTTGCCGACAGAGAGCACAAGTTTCCGAGTCAGATGAAGTATACGCCTCAGATGGCAAAACGCATGCTCAGGGATGCGTTGAAAGGGCTGGCATTTCTTCACAAGCACGGTATCTCTCACGGAGACTTTCAACCTGGTAACATGCTGTTCTCCCTCAACAACATTGATTCCTGTGGTGAAGCCACCCTAAGTCAAGAGGAAACGCCGGACGAGTGCTATCGGATTCAGAGAATTGATGGCAAGAAGGACAAATGGGCCCCGGAATATCTGTGGACTGCGGAGCCACTAACTGATCACACGAGTATTGACGAAAACCTCAAAATTAAACTAGCTGACATGGGCGGCGGTAAGTACATTCCCCCTCCTCAAATGAATCTAGGCTAACAGTTAATAGCATACTTCCTCAACGACCCTCCCGAGGAACCTATAGTCCCATGTGCCCTTCGCGCTCCAGAGCTAGTCCTCAAAGGAGAATTCGACAAAACCCAAGATATTTGGAGTTTCGGGTGTCTTGTTTTTGAATTAATCGCTGGGCGGCCTCTCTTCTACGTATTCGGCCCCACCGAAGACGATTCTTCCCTACTTGATGATGAATATCTTCTTGAGATCACGGATAGGCTCGGCCCACTCCCCGATGAGCTTTACAGCCACTGGAAGACCTCCTCGCGCTACTACACCCAGGATAGAACAAAGTACAACTGTATGATTGGTGGTGTTCCCGAGGGTAGGGAGCCACTTATGTTGGAACGGGAATCCATGGAACAAGCCTTCGACAAGAAGGGTCCCGAGATGACAGAGGAGGAGGCGCAGGAGGTCAAGAAACTCATCCGATGGATTCTTCAGTATGATCCTGCTCAGAGACCCTCAGCTGAAGAGATCCTCCGGCATTCATGGTTTGCGGAAGACTCAAGTGAGCAGGCAGAGTAAGGTTGGTACTGGTGGTAGTCTACAGGAATGAGGAGCTGGAGGATGGGAAAGGGAAGATTGATAAGTATCTTAGATTGAAATACTCACGCAGTAGGTAGATGGAATTATTGATTTGTGTTTTGATCTGCCAACTAAGTGATTCTACTCATCAACCCAACTTTAACCAATCGTGAAGCACCTTGACCTTCTAGTTCTTTGGCTTCTTGAAAGCATCCTTGGTAAGCTTAACGACGAAAGCACCACGTTCAATAGTGTTGATGAAGATATATCCCGACTTGAAGTAAGCATAAGAAGACCAGGTTCCGACGAAAGCAACAGAGCCACCGCCGGGAAGAGCGTCATCCTCGGGATAGATATCGAACCAAGCGGCTTCGTAAACACCAGCACCGGTGGGGTCTTGAGGAATGGAGCGGCCATCGAGGACGCGGAGGCCAGCGCCGTAGTGGGACTGGTAGATGTAGTTGTTGATGACGTACTGGTTGTGATCGATGGACTTGGTGGGGTGCTTGAAAACACCGGTCTGCTTGGGGTTCTCGAGATCACGGATGTCCCAGATGAAAGTAACGGGATAACCATCAGAACCAGGACCCTTACCATCACGCTCATCGAGTTCGTCGTCCAAGACAAGGAATTCTTGGTTTTGAGTGTCGAGAACCCAACCTTGATGAGTATAAGAAGCACCCTCGTAAGAGATCTTGGAGATGATGTTGGTGACATTAGCCTTGTCAGTGACATCGTAGATAGTCAGGGTATCCTCATTATATCCGTAGCAGATATCGCGGCCCTGGTAGCGCTTATCAGGACCACGGTAAACAAGACATTGCGCATCATGGACGTAACCATCACCCTTGGCGCATCCAAGTGACTCCGGGTTAGAAGGATCAGTAAGATCAAAGAAGTTAAGTCCAGAGAGACAGTTGGCGTCAGTGCGCGGCTGAGCACCAACAGCAACACCGTACTTCAACTCCTCATTAACAACAACATTGTGAGCACGACCAACAGGCAGCAGAGCGGAAAAGTGGCTGGTGAGATCATTCTTTGCGTCAAAGACAACAGGGCGCTTGGGGTTGATTTTCAACAGCTTCTTCATGTCGAAGATCTGAATGCCATGGCCGACGGCCTCGGATCCGATGATGACGTAGTTCTTGTACGTGCGGATCTCGCGCCACTGAGAGGGGACAGAGTATTCAGGTAGACGACCAAGGTAGACGAGCTGTCCCTTCTTGGTGATCTCCGCGAAAGCAGTGCCGTCGTACTGACCGATAGCCACAAACTCACGTCCGTTATCGGATGTCCATCCCCACGAGGACGAGCCTCGACCGCCGGTGCTACCAAGCGCAGCATGGCTCAAGAACGAGTAGAGATCAGCCTAGAGACTCGTTAGCTAGTGTAACTAGTTGTTGTACAAGGGGCGATACTGACGTTGTGGCAGGCAAAGGTGTTGTTGGCATCACCCTTGATAGCCTCTGCGTAACCATCGACACACTTGGTGTAGCCGAGCTTGGGGTACTGCTCGCTGGCGAAAGCACCAGCGGCCTCTTGCTTGGCCCAGACAGCCTGCTTGCTGGCCATGAGCTTGTTGTGCACCTCGCCTGAGTCGTATAGCTTAGCAGCCTTCTCCTCGTCGACCTTGATCTCCTTGGCGGTGACATAGGAGCTGATAGCGGCGAGGGCGCCGAGGAGGAGAGTGGACTTGACCATCGTGGAAGATTGAGGATGATAGCTGGGGATGGAGTGGAAGGAGCAACATGTTTGGTGAGGATTGTGTGCCTTTTATGTATAAACTGGCGGTATGGCTGCTGTGTTGGAATCTTTGTAGATCACGTATACCGGCAATCCTACCAGAAGCGATCACAGCCGGAGGGTCAATGCACATAGGCGCCTTGAGATCTCCGCGTCACCAATCATCGTCTCTCCAGCGTCGCACCGAAACCATTATCTCAACTTGGCGATAGTGACGGCATTTCTTGTCCACCCCAGATCTGGAAGGTGTCTTTCGCACACCCGCTCTGTTATCAGAACCTATGATCGCTTCCACAGGCACCACCAAGGTTCTCCATTGCAACCTAAGAAAGTACCAAGCACGAAGAGTGTCTCACAAAAGTTCTAATGCACAGAATCTTATTGGATACAAGGTATATCTTTCGCAATGCTTGGCAGGGAGTGTACCAGTCCTAGTTCGGCAGGTAAGTTAAGCTTATTGGATAGACTTCTTTTCTCGGACATAGAGCCGATGGTGCTTTTTTAATCTTATGGTGAAGTTTAAAGGCGCAATGTGACCCTGGAGCGGGCTTGGTGGGGATGATGATTGGAGGAATTGTGCTGGACTAGGGTATCAATGCCGATCACAGATTCAAGCTTGTTTTTTTGCTCCGTGGTTATCTATGCTTAAGTCATGGTTTTTATCACTATTCGAAGCGCTGGCTTTTGTACTATAATGGATATAGCATGTGCGGTACCCTTGACCATCTTGGTACGAGCCAACGGTAGTGAATTTGCCTAGACATGACTCACCGAGGAGACGCACTAAAGAGCTCGCTGACTTAACAGTCCAACAACTGGTACTTATCGATTGCATAATTCACTCCTCCCCATGAACTAACTCAAAGTCAATTCCAATCGAGCACTCTGTCCATTTATTCGCTCTTAAGCGACTTTGGCCATGTTTCCATCATTTCCGTTCTTCATGGCCCTTTGTCATACTCTGTTCAATTACCCTGTGCCCGCATGGCGTGCGTGACTGGCGGGCGCGTTTCGACAGGACCAGTTAGGATCACCGACACTGTACAGGCGAAATACGTGCCAAGAGCATGAGATATCTATGAATTAATGACCACAGGATGGTACATCGATTGAAGTAGGTTGAAATATAGGACAATGATCTAGAGTGACGGAGCCTAATTAATTACCCTCGCTTTGCCTTGCAACTCATGGTAGAGGAAAGGAACCAGGAAGAGAACGGCACACAGCCTGGCGCCCTACTTACAGCTTGATCGACTAGCTATCAAAGAAAAAGTCCAAACGTTTGTTGCCTTGGTCGCTAGTATTATTGAGATAATTCGCCTTTTCATGTGCAGTCATGCTCTCCCATTTGCTCCTCTTGGACTTATTACGGTATGTGTAATAGCCCTTGGCAAAAGCATATGCAAAGATAGTCCCCACTGTGATGCCAATCAAGTTCTTGTTTCCACGATGATACAGCGGCTTGTCATCCTCCCGATAAATGTTGGACGATGCAATGCCCGACAATTGGATGGTGATGTTGTACAAAGCTGCACTGATGGCACGTGTTCGTACTGAGCCGGAAAGTCTGGAGCACCAGCCAACTTGAGCTGCATGAACGGAAGGTTGGCCGATGATCAAGAATGCCACAGCGTATTGGGCCCAATGCGATAAATTCTGGACCGAGGTATACTCGACGATCAGCAATGGGAGGACCCAGAGCTGGGTAAGTAGACCAAACAGCGCGATTTGGTGGAACTTCTCGGTGAGAAAGGTGATCCAGAGCATGTTGACTGCAGCAAAAACTGTAGCAGGGATCGCCAAGAGCGTAGTATTGAAAGTGCTAAAGCCCAGAGCTCGAAGCGATAACGTCAGGTAAGTTTTCGGCGGCGCAGTCGGAATCTCAAACAGTATGCCAATAGCGTACACAGGCCAGAGGTCGTAATCTTTAAGACTCTTCCAA
Source organism: Fusarium tupiense (assembly GCA_013364945.1). Classification (NCBI taxonomy): domain Eukaryota; kingdom Fungi; phylum Ascomycota; class Sordariomycetes; order Hypocreales; family Nectriaceae; genus Fusarium; species Fusarium tupiense. The sequence continues at coordinate 23,274 of JABEEO010000482.1, read as the reverse complement.
AGCATTCCCAACGTGATTGGTTCGCGGTTATGCATCCCACTCTTCGAAGGATCATCACGAAGAACACGGTTGACAATGATCTTCTCTTCACGCTCGGTAAAATAGCCACCAGGATTCCACCAAGTCTTCGTTTGTGTTGGCCCAGGGACGAGGAAGAGGAAACTAAGAACACCAACTACCAAACTGACCAAAGCTTCCAAAAGGAACAACCAGCGCCAGCCTTCTCTACCCGCGACACCGCGCATGTGTAGGATACCGTAGGCCATGAACGAAGCAACAACACCAGACATGGAGTCGACGAACCAGAAGAGCGCAAGACGTATAGGCATCTCGGTCTTTTTATAGAAGTACGAGAGGTAGAGAATCGAGTCTGGGATGAAACCGCCCATGAACAAGCCGATGAAGAAACGACATGCAAAGAAACCTGCACGGTTATGCATGAAGAACTGTCCGCCTGACGCTAAACTCCAGAGGATGATCTGGACAGGGATCCAGCGATCAGGGCCAAGACGCTTGCCGATCATCTGCGATGGAATCTCCGCGACAAGGAAGCCAATACGATACATGTTCTGCGCGTTATTGAAGTCGTTGGTGTTGAGGTTAAGATCGTCGAGTAAATTATCAGCAGCTGCGTTGCCGAGATTCCCGCGATCGATGTTAAGACCGAAGAACATGACCAGGATCCAGATAAAGATCTTGAGGTCGGTTTTGCGACGAACGGCGTATTCTTCGCGGTACGTCCATCGCTCGTTTGGGTCGAAGCGATGGAAATTCTCATACTCTGGAGGGGGTTGGTAGAATTGGGAGAGGTGGGGATCGTCAAAGACGCTGCGCTCAGTGGCGATGGCGTCGAGGTCGGCGGGTTTGTTGCGGCGGGTGAGAGCTTCCCAGATACCGATGTTTCTGCTGGTGTCTTGGGGCTCTACAAGATCTGTTGGCTCATCTTTGGGAGAGTTGATCTCAAAGGATGGTGCTTTTGCGTCAATATCTTGATGACTTGGGTGAGCCATCTTGGGCAGTGAGAAGTCGAATGTTCCTCAATGAAGTTTAGGGTTGACAACTTGTAGAAATGATTTTGGTAGCTGTTTAATTTCTTTCAAGAGCGACCGTTATCCCTCTTATATATAAAACCTTCCATAATTCTTTAATAATCCGACTTACATACAGCGTAAAAGGCCTTCTTCAACGTGCTGATGCGTGCAGATGGTGTGACCAGCCGAGGCCCCAGTTTCAGAGATAACCATCAATTCAAGCCTACTACCTTGTTCATCTCGGCACCGATGATCCGAGAAGTCATCACGACATTACGGGGATAAATGGGGACTGACCAGCGACCCCCAACACCTATTACCGTATGCGGTTTGTCCAGCCGGAGCTATGGATCGAGTATCCCATGAAGAGGAATGTATATGTACAAAGGATGGGGGTTTTATTGGGGGTGCATACGGTCAGTCGGGTTGACAAGCGATATGCCGTTGCGGTGAAGTTCGCAAGGCCTTTCTAAGCACATGAGCCACTGTGTATGAGACAATGACGCATTTTGGGCACTTCGATACCGCGTGTAAGCAGTTGAAGATGTCATTTCGTGTATATCTTGTCGTGGATTTAACGTGCAAAAGATTCTACGTAGCCGTGACAGGCGAAGAAGATACACCTACGACTTTGGATGTTTGCAACTGTTTCAAAAGTAAACCACCAGGACTTGTATGGTGGTTAATTGACATATCGCTTACTTAACATATATCGGATGAAGCGAAGTCCCTTTTTATAGCCCTAGAAGGATACACAGCATTCCAATGATCAATCTCTCGTCCCTGCTATACCGAATGGCAGATTATTGTACTTTGCAACCTCCTTTGTCTCAGGATGCTCAACATCAAGATCCCATTTATCAGGAACTTCCAACCCGGCATCAAGATGATGCTTATTCAACAGCACAGAGACCCCATCGCGATAAAGCCAAGGATCATTCGTCCTCCGCTGCCAATCCTCAAGCCTGTCCCTCAACTCCTCCAAAACCTCTTTATACCTGGGGTCTTTAGCTAGATTCACAACTTCCTGCGGGTCAAGTTCCAAGTCATACAACTCTTCAGCCGGGCGGAAAAAGTAATCTTTTAGGTTCCTCTGCCCAATCTTCTTGGGACTGTCCTCTGAGTTGCGAATATCTTCCCACGTCAATGATCCGTAGATGTCGTTCGCAAACGGAAAATCTAGTCTCCATGCGATGTTACGATGGTACTTGTAGCGTCGCGTGCGGATGAAGCGGGTGGGCCAGTAGTTCGTAGACTCATGGAAGGTGTGTGAGCCAAACACGTGGTTCCATGCCTCGAGATCCGTTTTATCATCGAGGATTTTGAGGAAAGAACGGCCTGATAGTTGTTTCTTTGGCTCTTCCGCGGCCTGACCGAGTGTCCAGTCCAGTATCGTTGGTAGGATGTCCACGTACGACACCAAGTTTGTGTTTACAGAAGCATTGAAGCCTGGGTGCCGCACAATAAGTGGTAGCTGTACGCCTGCGTCGTACAAAGTTGTCTTGGAGTTCATAAACGGAGGCCCGTTGTCGCTCATGAAGATAACCAACGTAGTTGAGGCAAGCCCTGCATTCTGAAGCTCATCAAGGATAAAGTCGATGCCCTGATCTAGGCGGCTAATGGCTTCCAGATATTCAGCAAGCTCGTGTCTGACTCCAGGAGTATTTGACAAGAACTCTGGAACCACCATATCTTCAGAGCGGTACTTGACGCTTTGTATGCGCTCATCAACAGGCTCATCGTTCCCAAAGCCACCACGCGTTCGATCACGATGCGGATCATGATATCCAACCGTCAAGACAAACGGTCTCCCATCTTCCTTTGACGCAGCGAAAAACTCCTTGGCCTTTTGCGATGACCACCAAACATCTCTTGTCAAACTCTCAGCTCTCCATTCCCATGGATACACCGCCTCGGGCCCAACGTGAATCTTGCCAATGATCCCAGTCCTCACACCGTTCTTGGCTAAGATAGCAGGACCAGACTCGATGTGATCAAAGGTCATGAAATGATGCTTTCCACTGTTGAGGCCGTACTGTCCGTTCTGGTGGGTATGAAGCCCGGTGTAGATGGTAGAGCGACTTCCACTGCATGAAGCGGTACTCGCAAAGGCTCTGTCAAATCTTACACCCTGGGAAGCAAGTTTGTCGATGTTTGGAGTTTTTGCATTGGGATGGCCGTAGCAGCCTAGTTGTTTGCCTAGGTCATCTGCGACAAGCAGAAGGACATTCTTTGTCACCATGTCGAATTGAGTAGACAAGTGTTGATATTGATGCTACGCGAGAAGTGAGAACTGAATTGGATGGAAAATATCTCTTACTTCGTGCTTTTTTGGGTTTGTACGCGGATTACATGTCAGTGTCCAGGTTGGCGATGGCGTGACGAACGAGACTATGTCGCCATCCAGCAAGAAACATATATCCCAACATCCCACGCAAGCAAACAGTAGACGACATCAAGACGGTGCCGAATATCCGTGCTTATCATCCTCAAATCGTGAAACTACTCAGAATTGAGCCTCAATCATGTCGATCAAGCGTGCAAACAACCTAGTGCACAGCTGTCAGATTGGTTCATCCGCGGCGTGGAAAAAGCGCACCAATGAGGTTACATATAAGCGATTGTGACATCCGCGCTATTTCTGGATATAGCATGGGTCTCAACGGCCGAGGTCTAGGGATTCGGCTCCGACTTCCAGGAACCCCCAAGGTATGAGTCTTGACGAGGACAATGTACTGGTACATGCAAGGAGCCTCTGACTGTCTAGGACTTGATAGAGTAAAGCTTAGAATAATGGCGAAATGTTCTAGTCTCGGAAAGGAGCGATGGCCCGAGATGATATCAGCTGTGTGTACGTTTCAATATTGCGAGATGTTATGGTAAGATTATGGTCACCGACTCGATAGACCTTGCTCTGTAAGTCTGACCGGAATAACGGCAACGCAATTTCAATTCGAGGGGGAACAGACAAGATGAGGACCATATGTCGTGCTCGCGATGAATACAAGCAACAAATTCAGATCTAGCAGGCGTAGATATTGAATTGGGCATGAGTACTCACCAGGCATCTGAGAATAAGTATATATTACAGACTGCGCTTTGAACTAAGTTAATGGATCAACTAGAACATCTTAGACACGGCTCTTTCAACATGAAATTCGTTCTCATCTCAGGCTTATTATCAGCCTTCCTGGCAGCCGCCCAACTCACAGGCCCAGTCGGTCCCCTCACAGCCCTCTCCCAAAAAACCCACGAGTGCAACATTCTCGACTACGGCGCTGTGAACGACAACTCCACTGACGTAGCAGATGCTATTGAAAAGGCCTTCAAGACCTGCGTCCTCCCTCACGCTGGAAGTCGTCTAATCATCCCTGACGGCCAGTACTTGATCAAACGCTCAGTCGTTCTGTCAAACGGCACGAACTGGGCGTTACAGCTCGATGGGCTTATCACGTTGGCTTATGGTGGCAATTGGACTGTTGACCGTAAGTTAGTATTGCAGGGCTTTGCGGGTGTTGAGCTGCTGAACGCGACTATCAATGGTGAAGGCGATGGGCAATTCTTGCAGAATGGACTGACCATCATCAACCGTGCGTATACTCTCATTAGCTCATTTTGCCGCTACTAACCAACCACTAGCCGTCGACTTTGAGTTCTATTCGCAGAACGGGAAGGGCGCTATTCAGGGTCAAGGCTATATCTACAGAAACCTGGCAAAGTAAGTCATTCCCTTTGGCACAGTAATATTTGAGAAATACTCATCTTTTTCAAGCACTTTCCGTCCCCGCCTTGTCAGAATAATTTCACCCATCAACACCTCTGCCCACGACCTTATTCTCGTCGACAGCCCCAAGTTTCACATCGTCTTTGACTTTGCTGAGAACCTTGAGGTATATCACCTCACCATTCGAGGAGCTAACTTAGGCTCCTATGATGGCGTTGACGTGGTTGGCACGAACTATTGGATTCACGACATCGAGGTACGAATTCTCTGCTGAAATTCATGGATCGTGTACTTATCATATCAGGTTACAAACCGAGACGAATGCGTCTCGGTAAAAAGCCCCTCTAACCACGCTCTCATCGAGAATTTGGTTTGTAACCAAGCTGGTTCTGGTATCTCAATCGGTAGTCTTAACGTGTCCGCTTCTATCGCTAATATCGTAAGTAAACCCTACCTGCAAGACTTGACGGGGTTGACTGAACTCTTCTAGCATGCACGGAACATCAACATCATCCAAGGAAACAACATTGCTTTCATCAAGACTTACCCAGGCGGGTCTGGCCACGTCACAAACATAACCTTTGAGAATTTCCGTTCCAAGGCTTCTCTTTACGGCTTGGACATCAACCAGTATTGGCAGAACACATTTGAGCCTGATACTGGAGCTGTCGCTTTGAGTAACCTTGTTTTCAAGAACTTCTCTGGTATGCCCAAGGATTGATGCAATATACTTCAATCACTGACTGTTGTGTTACAGGTTCTGTCGCCGATGGTTCCAAGCGACCTCCGCTTTTCCTGGTCGCCAATGATCTAACATTCGCCACCAACGTCACGGTCGAAGACTTTAGTATATGGACTGAATCTGGAACATCAGTCGTTAACAAGATTAGCAACATCTTTGGCCACGGCGATAATTCCTATGGACAGGCTGATGGCATTAAATCGCTCTCTTCTGGCCAGGCACCTACTGCGTACACCAGCACGTACACTGTCACCGCTACACCTACTGGTTGGACGGCCCCATCATTCCCTACGTGGGCTGCTGCAAGCACTGGCTATGGAAGTGAGTGAATTGATAAGCTTTGCCTTTATGCTCGCTAACTGTTTCTCTAGCTGATGTACCAATTCCGGTCTATACGCCAGCTGCGCTATGGAAGCCGAGTGGTGACTATGATAAACATTACTGGGGCAGTTTTTGAGGTGCCGTCAATGTTAGCAACCTCTAACACTCGACCGCCAGTAAAACGCCCAGGTAGGGAAGAGGCATATGGAGATACGGGTGATAGCCTTATATAACTAGTAGCTAGAAGACAACAGTCTAGTAAATATACCTAAACCCTGAGCGTCGAGTTCCCGTAGCTGCAGCCATGTCGACCTTTCCATCCTCAGTAGCCACGGCATTCGCTTCAGCCTCTGCCTTGTCCAACTTCTTGTTCTCCCTCTTATGGACATATCGTAGCAACAGAGCAAGAAGGGCGACTATTACACAGATCGCGGCGTTGGCGCTACCGCCTGGTGTGTATTGGGGACCGTCTTTGCTGGGATACATATAAGATCCGTAGATACTCGCTGTATTGCCGATCATATTGCAGATGGCGATGACGGCTGAGCGCTTTACTAGAGGACGAGGGAAAGAGTTCGCGACCCATGATACGATGATTTGGTCTGTAAAGTGTCAGTTGACGATACCACAACGACTTGGATCGATGTACTTACAAGAAGCGACGGAGCCCATCGGCATGAGAAACATGGCAAAGAATCGAGCTCCGACAACGGTTGTACCAGCTGCGATGGCGTTTCCGATAGCTGCTACGAGCATGAGGCAAATGATATGAAGCGATCTATCATTCGTCTTGGCAGAGCTCAACGTAACACACACCGAGAGGAGGAAAGTCGCAAACTACAGTAATTGTCAGCATACCCCACTCTGACTCAAAGAACAATATCTCGACTGACCCAAGCTGGAGCTGTGAGCCACAGAGTAGTGATCTTTCCATAACCAAGCGTTCCGACAATAGTTGGGAAGAAGTATTGGAATGTCTGGGAAATCAAGCTGACGTGCTGAAGAAGCACGAAAAGGTAGAGACGATAATCGCGTACAGCCATCTTGACACCGTCCCAGATTGTCTTCTCGCCGTAAGCGTCGACTTCGTTAATATCTTGTGCTAAGCGCCACGCTGCGAATGCGCGCTCTTCTTGGGTGAGCCATTTGGTGGTGTGAGGATAATTGGGCAGAGCGACTGAGGCGATGAAGGAGAATCCGATGGCGGCTACGCCCTCCTGTTATTTATTAGCGTTGTCACAGCAATGTCAAGATTGAACTCACGATTATGAAAAGCCATCTCCAACCTGCAATGCCATGGGCTCCCTCAAGATCACCGAGAATGGCAGCACCAAGAACGCCGCCAAACATGTTCGCCAAGGCATTTCCAGAATAAAGCCACGCAATTCGCCGAGTAAGTTCAGCTCTAGTATACCAAGAGCTCATCAAAAACACCGCCCCGGGAAAGAACGGCGCTTCGACAAAACCCAGAAAGAACCTAATCACAATTAAATGCGCAAAGCTATCAGAAGCAGCATTGCAAGTCGACACAACACCCCACAGACAACAGGACGCGCTAAGGTACAGCGACGGCCGAAGCTTTGTCAGGATGAGATTGGAGGGGAGTTGCATGAGTAGATAACCCACGAAGAAAATCGACGTGGCGAGGTTGAAATCCGTGCCTGACATGCCGAGATCTTCTTCAAGGGATCCTTGTCTGGCTTGTGCGAGATTCGAGCGGTCGAGAAAGTTGAGGAGATACATGACGACAAGAGTCGGCATTAGTCGCATATCGACCTTTCGGAGGAGTTTCTTGTCAAAGTCTTTGCGCCATTCTTCGGTTTGGGCGTTGAAATCCCATGACTCGAGATTTTGCTCACGACCGGCGGCGGGGGTATCGCCTTCGTCCATCTGGACGGATGCTTTGCCTGTGTCCATTATTGCGTCAAGAAAACCGGGTGGCAAAATATGAGCTTCACGGAAGACAGAGTGAGTTGGGGACCAAGAATTCAGCTACGATGACGGTATATAAAGCCCCCCCAAACGAGAAAAGAGCAAACCCGGCACAAGTCTCGGCAAAGGAATACACCGAATCTGCATCATAACTGGTAACAGATCAGCGAAAAATGTAACATCACCAGCAGCTTGACCAACGAGAAACGAGGCGATTGCTTCGAGTCGGTAGATCATCCCCCGCAATTGAATTGGCGAGACTACCCCGCAGCTGAGTCGGGTTGATTCTGGGGTAAAATGGGCATGAGCAAGGTCTATGACTCGGGGGTGTCACGATGACCCGCTCACTTGTGGGGAGGACGCTGTTTTTTCGTATGTGTTGTTTGATGGGTGTTGTACGGATTGGGCGGGGGGGTTGTATTAGGCTGCACCTACGGAGATAACGTCACGGAGTTGAATGCAGATACAGGTTCTCTTATCTAAAGGCATGGCTCCGATGCGAACCAGATCTTGTTGAAGCGAGATAAATGGTATATAGACCAATGGGACAGAGGAGCGCGATGCAAGCCGGTCGATGTTTGGACCCGAGAACCAGTATTGGTGTGCCGGTATAAGTTCTCGCTCTACTTGGCCTCGTGCAGGGACTCACTCTCGGAGCCAGAAGTAGTCCTCGAGAGTCTCAGCAAGAGGCCGAGGTACTTTTGCAATGTTACTTCCGAGCTTTCCTATCTTAAAACGCGAATTGAGGGTTGAATGCAACGGTAAGCGATGCAGGTATTCCCGTTCAGCCAATCAAGTGGACTATCACTATTAGGCAAAATCAACATTGTGATCGGCATTGCGGAGAGCAAGCGAACTGAGTCGGATATGCATATCGGATAAAAGGCCGATAAATATTGGGTTGACTCAACAGATACTGTCACCTAATCTGTCTCGAGCCCTGCAAATACAGACATAAAAGACATAGCTAGCAGTTTCGTTCGGTTATCTGGGGGCGTTGAGCTTAGGCAATGGCTTGTACATGTAGCATTTTCAGCCTTGACTTGAATTGGTCAGCGAAAAAGCAAAATAGCCGCTTGTTAACATAATTATGTTTGGCATTAGACGGCTAGACTAAAGATCCAGAGGCAGAAGCCGGCTATTAGTTGGGTAACGGAAGCATAGACTAGAGCCTACAAGACGGGGTAACATCATTACTATAGTTTCGTTCGTTTAAAAGGTTTATACTAATGTAATTAATGTTTGCCAAGTATGCTGTAGCTTGATCAGCGATAAGCTCAGTCTGCAGCTAGACCATACCCTATCATTTGACCTCACTTGGGTGATGTCATGGGACGGAGAAGCGTAACCCGCCAATTGACAATCGGACGGCCAAGTCATGATAAGAAGCACAAAGCCGTTACTGCGCTAAGATGAAAGAGGCCAATTGATTGCAATAATCATATGCTTCTGAAAAGTTGAAGCCATAGCCCCAGCGAGATTGGTGGGGTGATCGACGCCTAACAGGTCACTAATTCCTACCGATGCCGAGGAAGAGCAAGGGTCTTGGAACCCTATTTAGCAGAATTAATTAAGTTATCAATGCGACTCTGTCCAGATGAAGTTGTTTAACTCGTATAGTGACTTTAAATCGACTCCATGCTATCCCAGTAGTCTAAGTCAAAACCATCAATCTGTTCCTTGAGGCTTTCCAAGCTTAACGCACATCACGAAAAGATGCAGCCGCAGTAGATATTTCCAATTTCCTTTCAAGGCATTCCAATGTCAGTTGGAATACTAAGATGAAAGCGGGTTACGGAGTATTCGAGGCAAGATAACCTATGACCAAAAAGGATAGTTCAAGCGACATCCCCGCAAACCATGGATCGCGACAAGGGGGGCTTGATAACATAGCCACGATTGCTTGCCCTGGCTTGCGCAGAGTTACGAACAAGCCTATCATCAAGCATAACTCAATCTACCTCCCGCATCTAGATCGATTATGGAAGCGGGAGCCGACTCTATATACCGTTCGATGTCGCTTGCCAATTTGGCAGGTGAAGACGTAACGACCAAGACTTTCCCTTGGGCCTTCGGAAAGGTAGAATAACTATATAAGGCCGTCCGAATGTTGCTAGACGATAGAATAGATATCGTTGCAACTCGTCATACTCTTAGTTCTAAAAGAGCGAGATGAAAATTTCAGGTTCAGTCTCTAGCCTGCTTCTTGCAGTAGCTCTTCTGGTTTCACCAGGCTCAGCTGCTTCCAAGAAGTCAAACAACAAGGCAGTTATCGCAGACACCGTCTTTCACAATGGTTCAATCTACTCTCTTGATCTTCTCTCCACGAAATACTCTGCCCTCGCCGTCAAAGATGGATATGTCGCTTTTTTAGGCGATGAAGAAAGCATCCAGCCATACATCGCGAAAAGCACCTCAGTATTCAACCTTGAGGGCCGCATGATGATGCCTGGTCTCGTGGACGCCCACATGCATCCAATTAGTGGCGGAGCTGGCCTCCTCAAGTGCAATATGAACTTTCAGCCCTTGGGTCTTAGCAAAGTCCTTGAGAAAATTCAGAGCTGTCTTGATGACGAGAAGAATAAGACAGAAGAAGATTGGCTAGAGGTCATTTCTCTTGACTACTACGCTTTGGTTGACGATACAGGCGGCGTTACGAAAAAGGACTTGGATAAGCTCAAGACGAAAAGGCCTATTCTAGTGGCGTCAGCTGATTCGCATACCTTCTGGGTCAACTCAGCTGCGCTGAAGGTATCATCCCTCACAAGCAAGACCAAAGACCCACGAAATGGTAAATTTGAGCGACTCCCAGGAAGTCAAGAACTTTCGGGAATCTTACAAGATTCTGCGACGAGTTTGTTAGCAGGCCCTGCGCCACCAACACCCGAGGACAATGTTCGATCTGCCAGAGCAGCATTGAAGCTTCTTCGTGAGGAAGGCGTGACAAGTTTCCAAGAGGCTGCGTCCAGCGAGGATACAGCTCTTGCGTTTGCGGCTATCAAGAAAGAGGGAGGCTTGACAGCTCGTGGCTTTTTCGATTATCTAGTGCAGCCACCTAACAACACTGCTGGAATTGACGATCTGGTAACAGACGTGGTCAACGTCACTTCGATGTGGAACGACAAGAAGGAACTAAACCCAAGTCCTTCTATGAAGTGGCACGCTGTCAAGATGTTCATGGACGGCGTACTCTTATACCCCGCGAATACCGGATCCCTCATCGAGCCATACTTTCAGCCTGTGGCTAATACATCAATGTGGGCACCCAAGTCAGATTTCGGGCCTAAAACATACTGGGACAAGGAACTTTTGAGTCTGACCCTAACAAAACTGTTCAAGAACAACATCGACGCTCAGATCCACGTTGACGGAGATCTCGCTGTTCGAACAGCCCTAGATGCTCTTGAGGAGCTCCGTAACAAGAACCCCAAACTCCGTGATTACCGCGTTGGACTCGCTCATAACGAAGTAACTGATCCGTCAGACTGGCCTCGCTTCGCTGACCTCAAGGCCGATCCTATCATGAGTTTTCAATGGTCACAGGCTAGTTCAGTGTGGCTCCCGAATGGTGTTAAGAGTATGGGCCCAAGACGATCGCACTACATGGAAGCTTTTGGAGAACTTGCCAAGTTTGGGTCTGCTACTGTCTACGGCAGCGACTGGCCGGTATGCAACCATAAACTATATCAACGTTATTAAAACTGACGGCAGAGATAGATCGATCCTCTAGATGAGTGGCTAGCCATCAAAGCCGGCGTCACGCGGTCCGGCGACCCCAAGAACCCCCACTCTCCGGCTTCACAAGGCGCACCCTACAACGGCAATGGTCTTCCCGGTTTGACTCTCACACGGGACCAAGCCATCCGCGCTATCACGACCGAGAGCGCTCGCTTCCTCCGCGCTGATGCTTACATCGGTTCACTTGAAGTTGGAAAGCTTGCGGATGCTATTGTCCTGAAAGCTAATTACTTTGAAGTCCCGGAGGAGCATATCGCTAGACAGAAGACGCTGCTGACGATGGTTGGTGGTGAGATTGTGTACATCGCTGATGAGGTTGGCTTTAAGAATGGGGTTAAGGCGAAGTTTGAGAATGATGATGATGTTGGGAGGATGATCAAGAGGAGGAGTGTTGGGGGGATTCAGGGGAGGGATTTGGCGGAGGAGGGGAAGAGATCTGTGCAGCGGCTTCAGACTCGTGGGGCTTGTGTACATTCTCATCACTAGTAGGCGCATAACAGTCTTGTTAAGTCGCTTGGATTTTTCTTTTCAATAGAAGGCTGAAATCATCTCGTCTTTCTCAATCCGACTTCACTGTAGTTCTCTAAATCCTTCCTCAATTCTTGACCACTGCCTCGGCGTGAAGAACCCAGACAACCAATAATTACCATCGAAATCTCGCGTATGAATGTTGACAAAGTTCCTCATTGTAATTCCAGGATTGAGCGATGAAGCATAGTGATGGACCGGCCTGCCTGTAAGGTTCTTCCTTTGTGTGTCTTTACCAGCTTGCATCACAGCTGGTCTAAAGTCTGCAGCTGTGAGGAGATCGACCTTCAACCTGTTATTGGTAACTAAAAGTTGACTGCCAGGCCCAGCGAAGATTGGCGCTCTTGTTTTTCCGTCATCCCAGCGTTTGCGAAAGAGCTGAAGAATGCCAATCAAATTCGACTCATCTAGTTGTTGCAGCAAGCCTTGGCGACTCACAAGCGCTTGCTTTCCCAATGGCCCGCGGAGGTCGTCTGGTGTGATGTTGACGAAGGAGCCAAGAATCATGTTCTGCACGTAGACACCATCCATATTCTGAAGCTGGGATAATCGGCTTCGTGCGTCGATTGGAGTTGTCATGCTGATTGGACGGGGTGCTCTCGATGAACTGACCAGGGCGCGAGAGAGCCAGGCTAAGATGGCATCACTTGGACTGACCCATGGATCGTCTTGAACAGAGTTATCTCCTTTGATGTCCTCTAGCGCTCGCTGATGTAGTCTGTCTACCACGCTTTTCGGGAGGCAGATGATGCGGCTTTCAACGATCGGCTGTGTCAATATGATCCAGAGCATACGGATGACGAACAGTATGAACGCTATACCGGAAAGGATCCTAGCTTCACTAGCTGCATACTGCGGTCCAGCTTGAGTTATTTTTCCTAGGTCGTAAAGAACATCATCCTTTGCACCGATAATATTAGGGACACGTTCTTTATGACCCGCGAGTACCGCTGACCAAGCTTGGATCAAGTGAGAGAACCCAACTGCGTCGAAGAGAACATGTGGCCATGTAACAGTAACAAGTGTAGCATCTTGAAAGGTGAGGATGTGAAGACCTATCATGGGAGTATCTCGACTCGTATAATCCTTCAGCGATGCGGGTGTACCAGGTGGTAAACCAAAATCTCGAGGTCCCGATGCTCCTGGAAAGGTTGAAGGTCGAATAGTCGCTTTCGGCAATAGATTCGATGCCTTGTGCTCTTTAATGCTGATATCATAATGTTGATGCGAGTAAGACACGGCGGGCCCTTCAGTTGTGTAACGAGTTGGAACATGAACCTCGAGAGCTCCTCGTCTGTTATGCCCGTATCTCAATCTGCCACCGAATTTCTTCCAATCGCCAATGGTAAGTAATTCCGATAGCGATTGGTGAAGTTTATCGGCGTTTAATACATCATTAAAGCGCATGGTCCACGCCATGACGAGGAACTTCAGAACAGACACATTATCTATCATATGCGTAGGGTACACAATGTGGTCTGACGGTGAGTCTGAAGAATCCATATTTCCAAGTGAAATGAATGAAGATAATGTACTGAGATGAAGATATGTACTGCCGAGGGCTGTTGAGATATTTTAATAGTCACGCCCGCCACAACCCCAAAATCTCACGTAAGCAAGGTTTCCGAGTGAACAAGCATTTTATCACGGGAACCCTGTCAATGACCAAGATGAGCTTGATATATGGACGATGCTAGATTTCATCTATTGACTCTATAATGTTCTTTTACGAATCACGAATTACCAACAAGCCCAAATTAAATACTCTTCTGGACCTACAGTCGACTGTTGATGCCACTCTTGAGAGCCTGGATAACCTCATCTGCCGCACGCTCACCACTTTCCACAGCCCCTTCCATATAGCCCTTCCACTCTACTGCTGTTTCTGTTCCAGCAAAGTGAAGACCGCCACAAGGCTTCCGCAAAGAATCAGCACCAATAGTGTCCAAAACACCCGGAGTAAGAGCAGGGCTTGGACAGCCCCATCCTGAACACTCGTCCTCGGTCCATTCATACGTCACCATCTCCATAAATTCACTCTCAGCCTCTTTCGGCGAGTCGAAAAGCTTGCCAATCTGCTTGATAAGTGCCTGTTCCCGATCTTTTGTTGCCAGAAGCGACCATTCCCGCCCTGGATCACTTCCCATGAAGCATGTCATGATATACTTCTTGTCAGGGAGACTTGAAGAGTCGCGAATGACGCCAGCAGGGCCAGTGAACGACTGGATAAGGCCGCAATAACCCTTCTTGACCCAGAAAGGACTCCGGAACACCATCATGGCCTTGGTGTAGTAGCCATACGTGCTCGACTCTGCCCAAGCCATTTTGGCAACAGGGAGCTTGGGAGTAAAGCCGATAGTTTTAAGGACGGGACTGGGAACTGTCGTAATAACCTTGGATGCCCGAATGACTTCGGATTCTGTCGTGACATCAATCGCGTCAACTCCAAGATGCTGCTCAACGCTCAAGACAGGGCTTGACAACCGAACAGTGTCTTTATCGAGGGCGCCAGCAAGACCGTTCGCCATGAGCTGCATGCCTTGACGGACGCGTAGATGCTGACCACCACCCTTTGCATCCGATCTCATTTGAAGTAATCCACCACCAGATCTGTAGTAGCTGAGGAAGAAGAGGGTAGAGATGTCTTTGGGGTCTTGGCTAAGCATGGCTCGTGTCCACACTGTTGCTGTTGCAATGGCGGTTTCACTTGCTCCTCTTGAACGCAGGTAAGCCTTGAATGTCTGAGCGTTAAACTCGGAGTTTTAGGGACAGGCTTTGTCAAGAGCCTGGTAATCAGTCTCTACCATGTCTCGAGTTCGGGTGACGTCTTGGGCAGTGGCGGCATCAAACTACAAAGCAGTCAGTAACTAGCTCCACAGGCCCTGCACTACACGAGCTGCAGAACTGAAACTTACATCTGGCAGTTGGCCATACTCGAACGTGCTGCATTGTCCTTTTTTATCTTCCAATACACAAAGCCCTGTAATATTCTGCTCTAGAAACTCTATGCCGAAACGTTTCGCCAGCCGATATATCCTTAACTGGTTAACGTTGTTTAGCCATGCTGCCCCCAAATTAATAACCCCAGAGGTATCTTGTGTTGGCCGACTCTATGTCTTGCCGCCGACGCGATCTCGAGCTTCCAAGACCAAGCATGAGAGACCATGTTGCTGGAGCTTTGTCGCTGCGGTGAGGCCGGCCAAACCACCGCCAACAATGGCGACGTCCACTGAGCATCTCGGAACAGCCTTGACAAGAAGCCTCTCGATTAAAGGACGAATAAGGACGGCGTTAACCTTAAAAAGCCACTCGGGGACAGCCAGAGCCGAAACGGGAATAAGTGTGATAGCGGGACGGTGGCCGCTGAGGAATCGCTGTATGTGTCTTATGTGTACACGGCGAGACGGGTTGTAGTTGACGATTAAGACCGTGAGCTTAACGATGTCTTGGACAGAAGCACCGGAAGTGATGATAATTTTGCGAAGATTTAGAAGCGCTAAATGGATTTGAGATTCATAGTCGCTGGGCGAGTGGCCGTTCCTAAGAATTCCAGGCTGGCCAGAAACATGTATAATTTGTGAACCTGGGGCAGCAGATACTGCTGGTGCATAGTATCCACCAGATGTATTAGCCAGATCAATGGCCTTTATGGATGACATGTTGAGATTGGCAAACGATAAATAAGGAGCAGCAGAGAATTAAACAATGTTTCTGGGATTTAGTTCCGTGCCTTAGCTTCTATGCCTACCGAAGTTGACTTCAGATAGAGTTGAAGAGGAGTGCTTTAAATCTATTATTTTCCTTATCTATCTTAGTCACGATAGACACCGAAAGAGCCACAAAATTCGCCTTATCTTTATTGCCCTCGGAATAAAAATTGATACCGTTATATCCGGCCGCTGATACAGCGTCGGAACCGAAATGCTTTAGTGAGCGGGGGCAGTTCGGCTCCGAAAGCTAATCAGCGACTCCCCTCAAGCGACCGAGTGATGGATTGGTGCAAGGATTGAAAGCCCCGGATAAAATCTTCGGGGTACGGCTAGTTTCTGAGAGATGAAGTCATATTAAAATCTCAATGCGACGTAATTAGATCTTTCCAAAGCCAGCGTTCCCCGGAACCTTGCTCTGCGCCGTAGTAGCCTGCGTAGATCTCGCGATAGGAAGTCCCTTGAACTCTGACATGAAACCAGTGTCTTTCCTGTTGAATGCACTGGAAGAAATGAAAATATTACCCTGGCACACGCGACCGAGATACTGCTGCGTAGCGCTAGCTGCAGCGTTATCAGGACAACTGTTAAGTTGACCCTTGAAGTCTGGGACGACGACTTGCTTGACGTTCTGGAAGACATTGCCCTCGAAAAGACCCTTACCGGCTGTGTCACCTTCAATAGCGTGGCCGTTGATGTCGCGCCAGACGTTGTTAACTGCGTGAAGGAATGTGGTGGCTGAGAGGGCTGGGCCACGGCCTGCGGTATGCTCGATGAGGTTGTCTGAAATATGTCAGTAGAGCTTTAAGATATAGTAGTGGGGGAGGTATACTTTGAAGAGTAATTTGATCACCCTGGCCGACCATCTCAATGGTCCAGTAGTGGTAACCGTCACAGCCAGCGGACCACTGTGTATGACCATCGATATGATTGTTGGAGAGGGTGATGCCAGTGCTCTTGTCGCGACCAAAGACGTAGTGCTGACGACCAAGCAGAGATGTCTAGAAATGTTAGCAACTCCTCTGTCTATTCTGGGCAACTGAGCTTACGGTGCAGTGATCAATCCAGATCTTACTGGTGCCAGAGAAGGTGAAGGCGTCACCGCCCCAGACATATTGAGGGTTCAGGTTCGTGATATCTACAAGCACATCCGTTAGAGAACTGATACACCAGACGCCTGAGTGACGTACGAATGTTTTGCACGATAATGTTCTTGACATTAACAAACCGCAGTCCTTTTCCCTTGATGATACCCTTATTACCAACCCCAATAATCGTCTTATCAGAAGCAACGTTAATCCCACTCGTTCCAGCCTTGCTGTACGTAACATCAACCTTGGGATTGTCACCACACCAATTCCCAGCTGCGTTGATAGCCAATTGACATCCCGCACCAGTCTTCCACGGCGCACATCCCTTCTCTTTGACAGTACCCTCTGAACCGATAAAGTCGTACGTTCGATCAAGCACAATAACACGGGGCGTCTTGTCGGTCAGATAAGTCATCAGCTCTTGAATGTTCTTGGGGGTAACTGCAGCAGCAGAGCCACCGCCGGTGACACCCTGTGCGAAGCCTTGTGCTGAACCGGAGACTTTTTGGGCGGTCGCGGAAGTTAGGAGCGCTGTGAGAGCGCTGAGGTATAGGGTTAACTTCATGATGGCGATAGTCGGTGAAGCCAAGAGCTTGATTGGAGAGCCAGCCTCGTCTTAAGAAACCGGCATCTGAATTATAGTCCCAAAGTAAAGGGATACGCGGTTTCGTCGGATTATTCATCGGAGAAATTGCCCTATGCGAAGTTATCTAGCTCCTTGTTTCAGTTAAGTCTAAAGCACGGTTGCTGTGGAGAATATTATTTCCGTCAGTGACAGGCGCCAGTGTAGCCTCATACAGCCCTTAATTTCGTTAGCGTTGTTACAACTATCGTATAAATGCCAGTGAGATTCATTGTTACTAATGTGTAGGGCGACCGGTCATTGGAAGATATACAGATCCGATCATCCCATCTCGTATGAAACGGAGTCAAGGTTGGTATGCGGTGTAAATGAAACAATAGCGTTTCCCAGATCGGCCCTCGGCTCCGTTCTGGTTAGACATCGGATGAGAAACGGGTTGATGAAACTCTACATCCCGTACATCCGGTGAGCCTTGTTGGGATGAAAGTGGGCAGCTTGAAATCGTGGTGGATGAACTTCAAGCAGCTGCTATTGGTCCAAAGGAGACGCTATTGCATATGCGCGCAAATACTTACCCTGTTCTCATGAACCTGGTCAGGTTAACCAACACTCGCTCCAATTATATAAATGCCTAGTATTCAGATCTCATCATCGATATTTATCTAAATCTCCCAACAATTTGCCTCTCATTCATCGTAGCGCAATTTGCGCAAACAGCTCAGCCGTCTCCTCAGGGATACTCACAAACGGAAAATGTCCCGATGACAGCTTCTCTACCTTATCGAAACCTCCAGCTTGAATAAGCATCTCCTGCAACTCTGGAGGAACAGTTTGATCCTTTTCACACAAAACATATGTCTTTGGAATCGTGGCGTCAGAGTTAATGAAGTCAGATACGTCGCTGAGGCTCTTCTGGCTTTGACTTCCTAAGACCAATTTCCAAGCTTCGTCTTGTTTCTCTGGGGAAATGTCACTGAAGAAGAGACGTTTTGCGGCCTCCGTCATATGGAAGACCCCATCCTGGACTTGTTAGCATCTGTGGAGTTAGATTCAGGGTAGGTGATCGACATACTTCGTGCTCGAAATACGGCATTGGCGGCGCTGGCTCCGTGTCGCCTCTAGCGTTCTTCCCTCTCTGTGTATATGCAAACCCGGCGACAGCGACATATCCTTTGACACCACCAGAAAGTCCCTTGTCTTTGCGTTCTGCAACAGTGTGCCCTTCGATGGCGAGTAAACCGGGAAGACTTCCATAGCTATGTCCAAAGATCACAACCTCGGACCCTTTTTCGAGCTCTGAAGCTAGACGGTCGTGAATTTCCTTGACATCATCAAGAAGACCTTTCTTCGCCAAGTCTTTGAACTCAGGGCTTGCAGGATCTTTGGAAGTGAGGGTTTTAGTGACGGTTAATCTGGGGATGATGACGGTGAACCCGTCTTGCTCTAGAAGATCTGCGACGGGCTGGTACACTTCGGGGCTGCAGAAGCCACCTGGAACGAGGACTATAACGGGCTTGCTCTCTGCCATTTTGTAAATCTAGTAAGATGAATATGGGATAACAGGAGGTTTCAAATGCTGGAGTTTTGGGTAAGCGCTTGGTGACGGCTTTATATAGTCGCGTAAGCAATAAACGGAGCTCCGCTTAACGGAATTCCGCTGGTAAGCTGATGTTTACCAGATCTAGTATAGCTCAAGAAAGGTAAGCAGCTGGCAGCTTTACCATGACAGTCTACAAGATATTATTACTGGTCTTACTCATATGATAAGATCTCGAAGTCTAATTGGCTGCCATGAGTCTCCCAGTCAAATATGTTTGTAGTTAACTGGACCTTCTAGCTAACAAGGAATTATGGCGGTACAACGTGTAGCAGCATTTCCGTAATTGAAGGATCAATCTCTGTTTTCGGTTCCTCATGCTTGCATCCAAGTTGTTGTATTCATAGAAGGGGGAGTCATAATGTGAGCTCCGACTCGATGCGCTGATGGAAACTAGAATAGATTTCATTATTGAAATGTGAATTGCGTGTTGAGTGAAGAAGTAGAACGGACTGGACAGACAAAATGTAAATTTTAGGTCACGGGATCGGATGACTGATGGATCTGACTATTAACATTCAATACCTCTTCTCCCTTTCTCTGATCTGCAGCTTAATACAGGCTGTCAACGTGACTCTCTCATTGGCAGTTCACCAAATGTGCTGGGTGACGTAAGTATTTCTCTTATCGTGTCAGCATGCAGGCGTTCACTAGTTGCATTACCGGTGTGATATCTCTATACGTGGCGTCGGTGGGACATGAAGCCCCAAGAATAGCACAACAAGGATAACGGCTCAAGAGAAAGTAGGCAGCATATTTAGATTGAACCAATGGTTGTTTTTGGCTGATTTATCTCGTTTCCTTCCTTCAATTTAGTATCGACAGCGCTCCACGACTTCAAAATGATACGTCTAGGGTGGCTTTCATGGGCTTTTGCTTATTTGCCGGGCCTGATTGTTTCAACCCCCTCCACTTGACTCGAGCAAAGCATTCAAGATCTCAATATTACAAACCCCGAAGACGTCAAACACTTTGTACAGGAGTGGACTAGACCAGGAGCGATCAAGCGACTTGAGTTTGCTCCATTGGCATCCCAACTTCTGACTTGGGATCTTCCTCTTGGTCGTCGCCAAGTTGTTAGCTAGAGTGTTATTTGCAGTTGAGGCTCGTGGCTGAGAGCTTAAATCTCAGCCTTTGGCTGTAGCAATTGGTCAGTCATTATGGTATAATGTCTAAGTTGTTAGCNNGAGGCTCGTGGCTGAGAGCTTGAACCAGCAGACAGAACTTAGAGAGCTTAAATCAGCAGACAGAACTTAGTCGCCAAGATCAACTCGTAAAATGCTTCGGAAACGACAACGGATGCGCAGAAGCTACTCCTCAATGCTGCGGTACTCAAGCTAATGGATGGTGCTGTGCTGAAAACAGATCTTGTTGCCGGGCAGACCCTGGAGGTGAATGCTGCCTTAAAGGACAGAGCTGTTGCGGAACTTCGAAAGATCCAGGTTGGGGAGCTCGTTGCGATTCTGATGCGACATGCTGCAATCCTTCAGTTGGGAAGCCATTTGTGAGTTATGGTGATGATTGTATTAACCATTGCTAATCTCGGCAGTGCTGTGATGAAGACCAGAAGTGCGACAATGATGCCCAAACGTGCATTAACTCCGCGTGAGGCGGTCTTTTTATATTTACTTGATGCTTAGCTAACAATGTCCAGAGCAACTGTAACCGAGACAACGACTTCATGGGCGACTGAAACCGACACCGAGACCGTTACGACAAATGCAACGACGACCGTGAAGACCGTGTCGACCATAGAGACCACCGTATCTGTGACGGTATCGCGAGGCCCTACAGGTGACGAACCTACCGGGGAGAATACGGCTACAGACTCGGACAGAAAACACAAGCGATTCGCCCCCGCAGCGCCTCATAAGCACCTCGACCGCGACGCTCCCGTAACCAAGACAATACCGCCGATCGTCCTTCGCCCAGCTGCAAGTCTCAATGCGCTTGCTGACGCTCTTGCCCGACGTGGAATCCCCATCCACAGACGAGCTGCAGACACGGAAACAATCTACGAAACGAAAAAAGCGACGACAACAATTACGGACACAGAAACAAAGACAGAATGGACAACGAAATACTCAACCTCGACTACAACACATGAACAGACCGTCACGGTTTTTGTCCAAGGTCAATCCACCGTCACAGTAGGGCCTACGGGCACAGCAGGAAGTTCTTCAGAATCAGGCTCTGGCGATGGTGGTACCCCCAAAGGCACTATCCTCGGTGCAGCTGTTGGTGGCGGGCTAGGCTTGATATTGATTGCCATGCTTGCTTTTTTCCTGTGGAGGCGACGACGCAAGTCTGCAAATCAGACACAGCCTCCAGGCCAATTTTATGCAGCCAACAGTGAAGCCCCTGCAACGGCACAGAAGCCACCTCCCTTCATGGCCACCACTCCAACCCCTATGCCGGCTGGGGCACGCGACACTTGGGCATCCAGTCCCAGCCGAAGCGAGTATTCCCAGCCGCCGGCGTATCCGTCTCCAATATTAAACCGCTCATGTACCGGGGATNNATCCCCGGTACATGAGCGGTTTGGGATTACCTGAGATGAGGGATCAGCGGAGGGGTTAGTGATATGCAGACAGAGGTGGCAAGGTTGTACTGCAGTACAACTTGGGTGATAAGCGTGAGGCTGAAAGGGTTTGGTGTGATTGGTGCTATGGTGAAGGATTTGATGCGGGGTGATGAGACTAGGATCTGAATGAGAGCCTGATTTGGGTCACCCTTCTGGTCATGAAGAAAGAGCGGCACAAGAACTTATGTCCAATGGCATACATTTACTCTCCCTCCGTCAGTTCAATGCTAAACAACTTGATAAATGCTCAAATTTGGAAGCGAACAAAGCCTGCAAACCCGAGTATTTAATCAAGCTATTGTATGTATACTCGTGCACCCTCTGAATTGTCGAATCTGGCCGAAAGGGAGGTTATGAGACTTACAGTTTTATAACTGAATGGACTAAACCACAGAAGGTACACTTCACTACCACCTTTCTTATGTATTTCCCATAGTTCCTACGTGCCCAATAAGTAGACTATACTTCCCGATTTCCTATCTGCATCGGTTAGTATCACAAGATACAAAATTTCTGACTATCAAGACAGAGCCCTTGCAGGATGCTTCTGTGGCATCATAACGGCCTATTTCTTCTTACGCCTCTCACGGCTGGTTCGTCCAGCATCGAACATCGCCTGCTTCGATGCCTCCTGTTTCGCAGCCTCTTCTGCCTCCTCCTTCTCCTTCCTGGCTTTATCGCGTTTATTCTTGCTGCTATCCCCAGTTGCGATCATTGCGTCTTCGCAATCGTCCTGGTACTTGCCCTCACTGTCTCGGCTGTCTCGGTTTGTAGACATGACGAGGGAAGTTGGATTGGAAAAAGATTTATCTGATGAGACGTTAGCAGTGAAGCAAGACGGCCAAAGAGGAAGCTATACATGGTATAGGTAACCAGGGGGACTTGAGGTGCGTGATAGAGGGAGGAATTCTTGATTATCTCGTCACGGGGTATGTAAAGATTCTTGGGCAAATTGAAGTTTGGTCGATATTTTTATTTCTCAAAGCACTTGCTACGAATCCTTAGCATTTTATACTCATTCCCTGGTCAACACTGTCGTGATCAACCGGTCTCTACATGGCCATTCTTGTGGTGTTGGTTGACTTGTTGGTTGGCATGTTGGTTGCTCTGTCTTTGTGTTCAAAACCTTTGTAGCTCAATAAAGCTTTATTTAACTAAAAACCTAGTCCTAAATATAACCAAATCTCCAATAAGCTTTTCCGCCTAACGCTACTAGCCTGTCTAACTTTTTCCTCTTATAACTCTTTAACTAGTATAGTTATCTTGCCTAGTAACTTATCTTTATGCTAGGTTTTTAAGATTTACCTTTCTCTATAGGTTTAGTATATAGTATACCTAGGCTAGGTTTTCCCTTATAATCTTAACTACCTTATTTTCTAGTAATCTATTCCTTCTCTTACATATATTAGCCTTATAGGGATATTCCTTAGGTAATATATATATATAGGCACTAAAGCTAAAGTAAATAAGATCTATAAAGACTATATTTTTTATATTATATACTTTAATAGCCTTATAAAGGCCTATAAAGCCTTTATTTATATTAAGGTCTTAGTATATATTTTAATTAAAGTAATAAAAGTTAATAGGTATAAGGAATATTATATTTCTATAAGCTATTTATAGCTAAGTCCTAATTAGTAAGGTAATAATTATAATAAAAGTTATTTAAAGAGTATTATCTTAAGTTAGTAAA